>JAIUCT010000011.1:5443025-5509156 GCA_021307375.1 Tetraneura akinire
ATTATTATTATTATTATTATTATTATTATTATTATTATTATTATTATATTCATATTACGCGTTGTAAAATCGAACGCGTGCATGCAGACACCCCCTCTGGGACCGGTCACAGTTCGTTAATACGTTCTATCAGCTGTCCGGTGCCGGAGCGTACTGGGATTTAAAATAAAAAAAAAACTTTTCGTTTGAAAAAGGATAAATATCCGAATTATTATACAGTGCATATATACATATATATATATATATAAAATGATGGATTATATAAATTCCGTTCGAAAAAACATACGGGTAAAAATCCTGTGAAAATAATATGTTTAGATATATATTATTTTGTACGTAATTATAATTCTTACAAAAATCATCGTGCGTGTCAAACAAAATTCATAACGACTTTTATTATGCAGTACTGATTCAAGTAAAATGTATATCGATTACTGCAATATTACGTACACAAATCCGAATTTAATGGGAAGCATTGAATACTATATTTTAAGAGGCCCAACATATAGAAAATTTATAATATTTATTATTTGCAGCTTGCAGGATTATACCGATTTATATTTAAGAAAATAATATATGTTTAAAAAATACAATTATTATTATTTTTTTTTTTTAAGAATTGTAAATTGTTTCAATAACTATGATAGGTATACTTTGTTGACATTTGAACTATTTGAACTCGATAAACAGTAAACAGTAAATTATCTAAACAGTGAACAGTATACGTTAAACAGTATATTGTATATTATAGTATTATATTGATATCTACAACATATGAAAAATTTCATAATTTGTGATTTTATTTCTTTAAAGTGTTATTTATACAATTTTTTTTGGGGGGGAATATATTAAAATAATGGAATCGGAAAATTTAACGACCATTTCAAATTTAAATAAATTAATCTTAACTAACCAATTCCTATAAAATGTCTTGAATTTCACAAATCACAAAACACTTCATCCGACACTAGGGTTTTAAAATTTCATGAAATTAATTTTTTTGAAATATTTCATGAAATATTTCATGAAAATTTCGTGAAATATTTCATTTGTGTGAAATATATTTTTTTCTTTATTTCATTTTGATATAAATCATATTCAGAATACATATATACAAATTGAATATAAATAAAAACTTTTTTTTTTTAATAATTAACAGCATGTTAATTATAACTTATTATAATTTATAAATAAAACATTTAATAAATTTTTTAATAACATTGAAACTCAATTGTATTTTTCTATCATGAATTATATTATTTGAGGATAACAGAATAATCGAATAAAAATAAAAATAAACTCATTGGCAATTTTTAATTTTAAGATTTTATACAAATACTTATTACCTATACTTAATAAAATACAATATACAAAATAATCATTAAATAATTGATAAGCAATGGCCAATGATTATCCATTCACACTTAACGTGTTTAACGTAAAATAATATTTTTCAATATTTCATTGAAATATTTCCAAAGTCATGAAACTTTCAATTTTGAAATAGTTCAAATTTAAAACCCTACTAGTGTCATTCTCATTATATATAATAATTCTACCATCAGTATCAGATAAAAAACAACAAAAGTATAGACTATAGCCCTATAGCTATAGGGCATATTTATAAATTACATAATTATAATAAATTTTAGAATTAAAATAAATTAAAATATATATTAATATAAAAAATAATAATTAACAATAAACTATAAAAGTATAAAGTAATGTAATATTATATATAGTTACAGTTGAAACTTCATGTGCCTATTACTTTACGACATTGATAATATTATAACCAATGCCAGTAAACATCCATATGTATATATATAACATAATATATGTTGCTGCATGTAATGTGTATTGGTACAATAAACAATAATTGCATCAAACAATTTCGATAAAAAAAACTCATTGTTTACATGATCGAGTAAACAGTTTATACTAATAATTAACTCACCAAAACACGCTTAAATAAGTATAACTATAAATCTATTATGATAAGGATAACTAACATTTTTATTTTTATTTAACAATATATATAGTGAAATCTACCTAATTTAGCGATATGGTAAATTTAATCAGATCGTTAACTAATATTATAATATCAAAACGCGGGTGCGTTTTTTTTTACGAATTACCGCCTCGTAGCCTGCTCGGAGTCGTTGTTTAATGGTATATCGCGTGTTGTTCTTTATTGATTTTAAATATTATACAAACGATTAACAAAATGTTAAATGATACAAACTTAGATTTTCCAAAAATAAGATCTGTCATCTGAATTACCATATCACACATGCAATATAAATTACAGTAACTGCAGTACATTAATTTATCCGTATTATCTTTAGGTTTAGTATTAGTATTATAATTATGAGAAACGCTTGCGTTCCTTATGAAAGACGATATTTATTAATCATAAAGTATTTACAATATTATATATTCAATGTTGCCGGGTGCTTTGGCCCCGGATCGTTTGAGTAAACTCCTAGGTCCTAGAGAAACCTATATAGGTACGTACATTTTATATGTTGAATACCTACGTTAAAATATGCTCCGTTACAAACTTATACATAAAACATAATATAATATCATATTATATATTATGTACGATTGTTAAAACTAGAAATATATTTTATAAATTATTATTGTTTTGGTTCGTGAAAATAATGTAACGAATAAAGCCCATAACTAAGAAATAACATGATAAAAAAAATTTATGACGATATTTTTCCGATTACGATAAAAAATATACTTCGTTTTCGTTACAATATTATGTTATGGTCCTTATCAGGCGCGGGTCTAGAAATATGAAAAGGGAGGGGCTAATTTTTATTTATAAAAATATATAAATTTATTTAACCGGGGCGGAATTTACATGTACCTTTTTTTGACTGAAAATGTTTAGGGACCAAATTTAATTTACCTTTTTTGGGCGGAATTTACTACCGCCCAATTTTAGTAAATCGACATAAAAAATATACCTAAGCTAAAATATAATATTTAAATTGAAAATATTTTTCTTTTCTTTTATTATATAATATTATTTAGTTATTTACGTAATTCAAATATAATAATATAAATTTACGATTTGTTAATATGGAAGACTAAAAACATCAATTTTGTTATTTTTAATTCAAATCAAAAGTTTGTTGTTAACTAATAACTCGTAACTGTAGGTATCAAATAATTGTTTTTGATAATTTCTACACGCTTTGATTGATAGTAATATTAGCAATAATTATATATACATATTACATTTTAAATGTATGGATATTTATTAATTAAGTATTTAATATTTAATACATGTCTACACAACATATAATACGTCCAAAGGAGGGACTAAAGCCCCATAGCCCTCCCTTGGATCCGCGCCTGGTCCTTATGGGTACATTTAACAATATAACCCGTTGGTGAAACCGGTCGTATAAATAATTATATAATTTAAAGTATATACCTATATATATATCACTACTTATTATGATAAACAATATATAATTATAATGATGGTATATTTTTTATTTTTATAATAATTATTCCAAATATGAAATTTTTGAAAAAATATAGACAATATGAATATTATACTTGAAAAAAAAAATGTCGTTATTCGCATGATTATTTTGCAATAATAGGGGGACGGATGCTGCGATTTGCATTGCAGGGTGTTCATCAGAGCGTCTGCTGTCCTACTTTCTACGCGACGTAATTATTGATACTATACTGCAGCTATACATATCGCACCGGCACATTTAGTATTTTTTCAAGGTTATGTGTATTGGAGTATATTTTTAATTAACCCAAGAGGGGCTTCGTTCTCTCATCACCAACATCACATTGTCTTAAAAATTGTGAAGATTAATGTAATTAATGAGTACAGATAAAATAGATATTAGATATATGTACATCATATAAATATTTATAAAACTAATTTCTCCTGCCAAAATATAATAATATAGTATACCTATAAGGTTTTAACTAACTAGTAACATGTATAATTATATTATTATATTGTGCGTTTTGTATACACCACAGTAATAAACTAAAACGCAAAATTTAATTTCTAATTTTTTAAACTTGGAATTTTGATGACTATTAATTCGAAAATATTTAAATGTTTTGATTCCACAATAATAAATCCAGTAATAATAAGTCTAGTCTAATTAGACTAAACGTCAACATTAAACTTAGCGCGGACTCGCTATAGAAAGTTCACATCTCTATATTAATAATGTATACAAAATATTTGATTTTATAGTTTAACCGCATATTATAATATATAAGTATACGCTGTATCTGTATCTTGTTATATTAGTGAGAAATATAAATTTGTTTACCGAGTATAGTAATATTTCTAAATTATTATTATATTCTATACATGGCATAGCCTAACATAACAATTTGTTTATATATTTATAATAAAAATCACTATCGTATTAATGCATTAGCATATAGGCGGGTGTGCATAAGATGTGCCAGATGTGCCATGGCATAATACCCTGCAATTTTTTTTTTTTTAGATTACGACGTAGGTATACTCTTATATAATATTGTACATAAAATACGAGCATACACATCGTATTCGTATAAATATTACAAAATATTACATTTTATTAATAGGTATATATTTTTCATAGTAATATAAAATCTTTTATGTAATAATTATATGGTACGAGTATATTATGTAAAATTAGAATGCCATTTTATAATAATAAAGTTTATTATAATATATACATCACGATATATTTATCACGGAGCTTTTTAAGGTCCCCCATTTATACGTCGCGTCATCCCCTAAAACTGTGTCCACCATGTCTGCGCACGCCCATGCACTTTAGGCTTAATTATTTTATTTTACGTTAAAGTGCATCATTATTATCTTTACTCGTGTATAATATACAGTATACATTATCAAACATGGTCGCCGAATTGTCCCACGCTTAAAAATGCTCGCCTATATATATTATAATAATTAATAGGTATTATAAAATACTCATATGGTATTATACGTACGGTGCGACCGTCATCGGGGGGAGAATTTTTTTTTTCTTTTTTTATTCGCACGCGCGCTTTGATTTTCGTTCGAGTCCCGGGTCTGCATGCGCGTTTTCGAATAACTCCCCATATACAATATAATATATACGATATATACCGTAAGTACAACCGGTATATTATTATATATTGTACCGATAGACTGCACACACCATATATACGCTCGATTTACATTACAATATATTTGGCGCGCGCGAAACCGACGAAACAGCCAGCTGCCACTGCATCGTGGTGTATTATATATATATAATATACGGTGGCACGCGCCCCCGACAACAACGGTATCTCTGTGTATACGGTTTATATTATTATAACGTATATATATACGCGTATTGTTATTTGTTTATTGTCATATATATTATGGTATATACCGCGTGCGTGCCGTAATCACCCGATTCCCAAGTCTGGTGGGCGGGCGATCACGGGGTATATATTTTGTATATTATATTATATACCACGACCAGTATTTCGTATTCCTATATACAGCCGTTGTAGGCTCGGCCCTTTATCCCGTATACGTATATAACATTGCGTGTGTATACGCGTGTATACACGCCGTCGATTCGCGGCGACCGCAGCGATTGGTCGGCGTTCTGCAGCGCCAGCGTATGTATACGCACGAAATACAATATAATATTATAATATATAATACGGGGTGATATCCGACGGCCGCGGCAAACGCACACGGTCGCTGTGCCGACACGTAAGCGGTGCGCTCCGATATTACGAGCGGACGGAGACGCGTATTTATAATAATATAATATATATTGTAAATTATACGAAATGATTATAATATTACAATCGTTTAGACGGCCGCGGCGAAATTAATTTTTTCAAAGTATATTCATGTAGCGTTTTCATATTGTATATATTATTTTATATTATAAAAAAAAAAAAATTATTTTCTTTATTATTATTACGGTTTTCTTTTTCTTTTTCTTTTTCATTTAAACTATACACCCGTTACATATTATTATTATTATTATTATTATATAATACGTATACGTACTATTTTGTTCAAGACTGCGGCCACAAAACTATGACCGATTACGCACAGGCGGCGGCCGAACCGTCGTGGACGTGGTGGATGACGACGGCGGCCGCGGCGGCGGCGATGCGAATGCAAAACCTCCGAGATATTCGCGGCGGAGCGGCCAGTGACGATACGGACGACGAGTACGGCGCACCAGTAGGCGGAAAACGTCAGCGGATCGCCAACGTTAACGACGAGTACAATAATTATTGGACGGGCGGCACGCAGAACGCCGCGAACGATTCGGCGGCTGCGGGCCCGTTGGATCTGTCCGTGAAAGCCACTCTGACGACGACGACGACGACGACTACGACGGTAATAAACGAACGAGAAGGGACGGGCGATGAGAAATATACGGTTACGACGCCGGTAAAAAAGTCCGCGACAGACGCCGGTAACGGTAAATCGTCGAAAAAGTCTGTCGCTTCAGGTGGAAAAACGACCAGTACGGCCGCAATGAAAGCGGCCACCCGCAAACTGTTCCCTCAGCTACAGCAGGACAGTCGCGTGGACCGCTCGTCCCCGGTATCCGGAACGATAATCGTGCCGGCAGAAACGGTAAAACAACGGTCGCCGTCTCCGGGATACTCCGCGGTTACGTCTGCAGCGAACGTCGACGGACGGGACTCGCGGGACGACGATTACGACGGGGACGACATTGATCCCAAATTCAACGTTGTAGTCGTCACCGACGAAGCTCGTCGTCGGCTGGAAAGCATTCCGAACACGTTGGGTCCGTACCTGTGCCGACTGTGCAGCGTCCAGTATGCTGACGCGTTCGCACTGGCTCGGCATCGTTGCCGGTGCATAGTGCACGTTCGATATCGATGCCCAGAATGCGATAAAGTTTTTCAGTGTCCGGCCAATCTGGCGTCGCATCGTCGATGGCACGGCACCGCCACTGTTAAAACGTCCGCCGCAGTGAAAAACAACAACAACAACAGTAATAATAATAACAACAACAACAACAAAATTCCGGACGTTACACCTGTGGCTGTAGAAACGTTGCAACAACCGACAAAAACGACATCGGGATCGCGGTCCATCAACAACAATCGTGAGGATGACGACGACGGCAGCACTACAACGTCGACCACAGCCGCTTCTAGTTCCTCAGGTGCAATTCTGTCCGCGGCCGGTTTCAAAAAGAACATATTGCATCGGGCCGTGCAAGCGGCAGCGGCCGCAGCGAAATATGACATCGTCGATGCGGCCAACGATACTCCGCGTTACGCGATCGGCGTCCACACGTCGACGTGTAATTAACATCGTATACACCTGGCTTTCTAATTATTATTGGTATTATATTTTTATATACTTATTTATTTATATATATATATATATATATACGCGCGAAACGAATACGAACGATTCTAGTCATACATCATATAATATATTAAAATCTAGTCAATTTGATTATTAGAAAAATCATCAGAATGTATTTATATAACTATATAAAAAATATATAACTAAAAACATCTAATAGCATAAAAATAATTCTAGTCATAATATAGGTACATTATAGATACAATTATATATTATATAGTTTAATATTTAATTCATAAAATATAATATAACGATAATTTTTTTTTAACATTTATTTAGTCGTGATGAGATCTCTTTATATAGTATATATTTTAAAGAGTATACTAAAGTATTAGAATTAATATTGTGTAACGTACCCATCTACCTATATTATATACAGGTATATTATAATATTATATTTTAATAATAGTTTTCGCGAGTGGTGTCGGGCGTTTAAGTCGCCATCATACATTATAATAATATTATTTATTATAATATAATTTAATAACAAACCTCGGGACTAAATGTGTCAGTAAATGTACATATAAATTATAAATCGTAATATTATCGTTTCACCGTGTCATTCGAATTTATAAGTAGGTAACCTATATAGTTTATAGTCAAATAACAAGTCATAATCTAAGTATATATAAATATGATGTTTTAATTAATTGTAGCTCCTATAATTAGCATATTTTAATGAAACATTGAAACTGCAGTCATATGTACTCGTATATATACTGTATAGAATGAAAATTAGTGCGTTATTTACGTATATATAGGTATTATAATAGTTTAAAATTTAAAAAAGTATATTTGCAGTTATTATATTAAAATTAAAATTCGGATGGTTATTATTATATTTTTTTATAGAATACATTATATTTAATTTATTATATTATTTTATTTATTATGACTAAAAAAGTAAAAACTATTTACCCTTTATTTATATATTTAGATCAAGTAGGTATATAATATTACCTATATTTCTACTTAATAAGACGTGCGGTTTTATTATTCTTTGTCTGTCGCTATACGTACTCTCGACTCTCCTCAAGAAGTTTTAAACATGATTTGGTCAAGGGTCAACACCTAAATACCTAATTGACAATAATTATAAAAAAATATGTTATAAAAAATGTTAAAATATTTAAGTATTATGTTTACGGTTCATTAATATAGTTATAGGTATACCTTTATTAATGTGCAATGGCTATTATAAATTTAAAATAAAAAATGTATATAATATATTGTCTATTAACGTCAAGACAACAAGTCATAATTTTAGTCGACTCGCGTATCTATCCCATCCTGTTAGATGTATATATTATATATTTATAACTCCCAAATTTCACATCCAAGAGATATGTTGTAGAGCGTTTAAACTACTTCGTTTTATACGTCGTATTTCCGTGGATTTCAAGCTGGACCTCTCGCTCAAATTGCTTTACTGTTCTCTTGTCCGTCTTATGGTCCTCTCACTCATGCACTGACGACTGACTCCATTGCGATCGAAAGGGTTCAACGAAAATTTCTCCATTTCATTTCCTTCATTTTGAAGATCTTTTGTCCTCCCCATGATTATTCCCCCGTTCTTAAATTTTCAATTAGTACCTACCCTTGCTGATCGGAGACATAATGCAGACTTGGCATTTTTATCAAAATCATTAAATAATTCAATTGATTGGCCTATACTCCTCTCACAAATTAATTTCTTCGCCACAACAGAAGTACACCACACTTTCATGTCCCTTTTTCTACTTCATACCTATTTGTTATTCTCTCCTATTTATCGCCTAATGCGTCTTGCTAATGAAGACCCCACCTTCAATTATCCCTAGATTGTCTTTTTGCTTGGTCTCTAATTTTTCTCTTACTCTAATTGTTATTACTGTGGTATTTTGATTTCTCCCTTATAAATATTAATTTCATTTTCTCTTTATATATATATATATATTTTTCATATCATTTGTTTATATACTATTGTCTTGGGCCTCGACATGTTATGTAATAAAATAAAATAAAATAAAATAAAATAAAATAAAATAAAATAAAATGAAATGAAATAAAATAAAATAAAATATATATTTGTATATGTAAAATACTCGGTATTCTTACATATAGTAACTATTAATTTATTCGAATTAGTTGGATATTTTTTTATTAAGTTACAAATAATATACATTTATGAATTATATATTTATAGATTATCGTTATATTCGTTGTATATATTAAATGCCTTTTTATATTAATACGTTTTATATTATAGTGTAAAATCACCGCCACAATGTTGTTGGCGCGAGTATATGTTCTAGTCATTAATATTCGTATATATAACCATATAGGTACATAATAATATATTATTATATTACCAATATTATACTACTCTTAAATGAGTAGGTATACGAAGTAGTAACCAAGAGGGGTTGAGAAAATTTGAATTCTCAGCTCCTCTAAATTGTTTTGTTAAAAAATTATATTAAGATACCTATACTTAGTAGATTGATACCTATATACAATATAATTTAGGTTTATAATTTTATATAGTTCTTTAATGATTATTAATTGTTATATCTTATAAAAAAATTCAATTTATTTTAATTCAAATTTTTTTCTTTATATTTATTTACATTATGTATATCATAGGCACATTATACATATTATTATAGTACATGTACCTATTTTATAAGGATCTAGTCATTCACCAATTATCTATATATATATATAATAATAATTAATATAAATATATTTATGAACAATATTAGTCGATTTTATAAAATATAAATTACTTACAATGGTTCTCAGTTTATCATCCTATTTTTTTTTTTATTGCAAGTATTTATTTTAGATAGTATGAAATAAGTACAAAATGATAATATCTATAACCAAACCAATTAACTATTTATCGTGTAGACATGTACCTACAATGTTTTATTTTGTATAATATATGGAAATATGAGAAAATTTTAATTTATATAATTATTTATGTTATCCTATACTTAAAGGTATTAAATAGAAATGTACTAGTATTAATTAATTGTATAACCTGTATTTTATTTTATTTTATTTTAATTTATATAATTTAAGTAATGTGTATATGCAATTTTTTATATTATATCAAAAAAGTATGTCTATTATTATAATATATCAATTATTTTATTATTAAACATTAATGTATATTTTATGTAAAACAAAAATATTTTAACTTTTTTTTTTTTATATTGTAACATATATTTATTGTTACTTGTTAGTATTTTTACATAAATTTATTCAATTAAATACATATATTTATATATTTGAAAAAAATACACCAATATCAAAGATTTATTAAGAGTTCTTATTTTATTATTTTATATTATTGTAATTATTTTAAAACAAATATTTATAATATATACATTAACTATTAAGACAATATATTATTCAGTTTTGAACTTGTATTTCAGTAGCTTTTGATCTGATCAATTACACTAATATATTTATTATTAAATATGAAAAACACTAACATAACTTATAAATTTATATTATAATCTTAACAACCATTAACTATTATAATTATAAACTATTTGATAAAAATAATCAAAAGCTATTAAAAAATAGCGATTACTTGTCATAAAATTATTATAAATCAAGTTTTTATTTGACATGTTGATAAAATTGTTAAATATTGCTACAGGCTAACCAATATATAGTATGCAATAATGTATTAAATTATGGTTGGTTGATGTCTAAATTTTAAGCTTATTATTTTTTTTTTAAATTTTATTTAAATGGTATATGTCAAATGATCATTTTTATTTAGAACAATATGATAAATATTAAATATATCATTGAGTACTTTAAATATAAAATTATATAATTTGTATAATATATTAATTTTACAGAAATCTGGCAGTTACTAATTTGTTTTTAATAAACTAGAACGACTTTATTTTGATTCTTCTAAAAGACAATTAATACAGGTTATTCGTCAAATTATAATAAAATAAATAAATAAATAAATAAATAAAATTAATATTATAATTTCCATAATAATACAATATAATTGTTTCTAATGAGTAATGACAATATAATATATAAGTTGTGTATATTTTTGCTCTATTTAAAAACATTTATAAATACACAAATTTGTAAATAATCTATCTATTGATTTTCATTGGTTTATTGTGGTTTAATCATGTTTTGTACATAAATATTGTAGTATTATTATATATAACAAATAATAATTCCATTATAATATTAATTTACAAACTATAATAAAGTCTACATTCTATTCTCATGCAGGCGAGAAATTACAAAATGTATATTTCATAAACTATATTTAAAATAATAGTAATATTATAGATAAAATCAACACATTGAAAGTAAAACATTTAATTTTAAAAATTATTAGATGTATGATGATACTCATTAATATTATGTTTGAAATTTATAATAAATCAATCATCTACTTTTCTACAATTAATAATTGTTAATAACTTATAACTTATAAATTATATAAAATAACAATATAAATTAATTTAGGGTTATTTACAAAACATGTTTACAAAGAAGAGATGTTATAATTTTTTTCCAGTAAAAATGAAGATATTGTAATATTAATAAAAAATTGTATTACACTGTTTGGATTACAGATGTATTGATTGGTACCTAAACTAAATAAAAATTAAATAATAATTCACAATACATTTTAAAAATAATTATTGTTATAATTTATATCAATTCATTGTTTATCATATTACTTTTTGTTGCAATATCATGGAGTATATTTTTATTATTTACATAATACTTAAATACTTCAGATATAAATAAACTTATAATCATTATTTAAATATTATTTTAACACACACACATTTACATATAATAATTACTACATTATATACATAATCAAATACACTTAATAATATGTGTGTATAAATAAATAATGATAAGTAATTTGTATATATATATATATTTACTATTATTGTTACTGAGCTATTTAAAAAATAGCTGAATAATTCACTTATCATATTGGCATATTAATACTATTAGTCTTTAGAATGTTGTCAACTGAAATCAATGGTTGTTTATTATGAGAATATGCTGCTTCAAATTGACCTAAACGTTTCCATAATTCTTCTCTTGCAAATTCCTTCTTTTTTTCTCTGTAAAAATAAATAAATAGGTATCCAATTAATTAAAAATATTCTATAATATAAAAACATTTATTTTATTAATTTTTTTTTTTTACTTTTGACGTTCAGATTTGTAACTTGCTGTTAAATCATCAAATAATTGACTATTCATTTCCATAAATGTTTTTAACACATTATATACAAGCGCAACAATAGTTTGATTCCAATGTTCTTTACTAATACGATAAAGTGCAGGAAACATAATAGGCATAATTGTCTGATTGTTTTCTTCTATTAAGCTCACAATATATTCGTTGTTCCAAAGATATAGTGCTCTTTCAGCTACCTATAATAAAATATTTTATGAATAAATTGTAGCTTGTTAAGTTTAATAAAAATTAGGGGAAATGTTTAATAAAGTAAGGTAATCACTTACAATTTTTATAGGACTATGTATTACCTATAGCAGGGAAGGACAAGTCAAAGTTACAATTTTTAAAATTCTAAATTCTTATGGGTCACTACATATTTTATTAAATAAATATATATCCATAAAATATTAATATAGATTCATATCAACATTAATATTTAAAAAAATATTAATGAAATATAATGTAATATTTAGTTTTTTTTATTTATAGTAACTTAAGTTAGTACTATTTAATACCAGTATTACTTATTTATAATTTAAAATTGTAATAAACAATTTAAGATATTATTAAAATACTATGATTGTATTCATTAGTGAAAATATGACATGATGAAATATAAAAATTGCATATAAATATACTTTTATTAAATACCTGAAAATGAGCACTAGAAACGCAACGTGCAATTTGTTTGAAAAGAGGCGTTTCAATTTTTTGAAATTGCAAAGGCTCAACAACATCAAGAATTTCTTCTAATTCACCAAGAAACATAACCTATGTACATATATTAAAAACAAAATTATTATAAATGTATTTTATAAAAACCTCATAAAATAACCAAAAACTATAATTCATTATTTTTATTGAATAAAAAACTATTAATATTAATGTTATTAAAATTAATTAATTTTTTATTAATTAATTAATTAATTACCTCTTTAAGACTACAAGTTTTTGGCCAATATTTTAATAATCCTCGAATAACATTCTCAGTTAAAGAACTATCTTTTTCAATAAACTGAACTACGCAGTATGCTAATTGTGCATGATACAGACTTAAACATTTAACTTTGTGCAGAGGAATCAGTACTTTTACCAAAAACTGTTTGTGTTCATTTTTCAAAGGTAGCGCAAATCCATTTATGATACTAAATAAATAACAATTTATATATTATATAAATTTTTTATGGTCACATAGTTATAATAACTAGATTAGACTTATAATCATAGACTGTAGATTACATTATTTCATATGGAATAGGTTAAAACGTAAAAGTAATTTATGTAAAAATGTATACTGTTTATTTTAATTGCTTAAAAATTACTTTTTAAATGTACAATATTTTATTAATAAAATAAAAATGTTTTAAAACTAGTTTTAATTCAAATAAAGAAAACAGAATTTGAAATGGTTTTTAATTTTAATCTTGTTTCTGTAAGATTACATTATTTATTTATAAACTAGTAATTATTATTTTTATGTCTTACAATCGAGAAATAATTATTTAGGAATACTTCTTTTCTGTAATTTGACCTAGACTATTTAGAAAGAATGATGTGCGTTATATTTATATGATATGATATAATTTATATATAAATTATTTTGAAAAGTCAATCATTATTTAAGTATCAAAACAAAACAATGCAATAAATAAAATAATACTGTTAGTAATGATATATAAATATAATTGCCTATATACTTTATGAACAATTACTTATTTTATGTAATTCATAAAATTACTACTTAATAATTACTAGGTATATTTTATATATTTAATTGTCAGAAGTTAAAATGATTTTGGACATAAAGCTGTAGTTGTTCCAAGAAAACTGCAGTCAATACTGAAGAGACAGTTCGAGATGCAAGTCATGATAATATAGAAAGGTATATATACTAAATTAAAAATAATTTCTGTATGAATCGCATAAGCAAGCTTGTTAAAGTAAAAAGTATACAAACGAACGCTCTAGTAGATACAGGTAATGATGGTTGGAAGACAGGATTATTCAACCTAGTTGTTCCGACTATGCCAGTCTAATTGTACTAGTCAGGAAAAAAGATAAGGCTATGTGTCTCTGTGTAGATTATCATATGTTAAATAGGAAGATTATTAAAGACAGATACCCTCTACCACTAATAGACAATCAAATTGATAAGCTGCAAGAAGCTTCTGTGTATACAACTCTTGATTTGAGAAATGGATTTTTCCATGTTCCTATGCATAAAGAGAGCATCAAGTATACTTCTTTTGTAACACCAAACGGTCAGTATGAATTCCTACAAACACCTTTTGGACTCTGTGTAGCACCACTGATATTTCAGCGATACATTAATTTTGTGTTTAAAGACTATAATATACAGAAGGGTACGTTATTATTATATATGGATGATTTAGTCATTTTGGCCAGCAGTTATGATGAGTCTTGAGCATTTATACCAAGTATTGCTGACTGCTTCCCAATATGGCCTGCACATCAAATGGAGTAAATATCAATTTTTACACGAAGAAATTGAGTACTTAGGCTACCGAATATGTCGAAACATTATAAGACCTTCTCTTCTGAAGACAGCCGCTGTAATGAAATTTCCAACACCTAAGTAGACAAAGGCAGTACAAAGCTTTCTTGGTCTTACTGGTTATTTCAAAAAATTTATATGAGATGACTCGTTGATTGCCAAATCCTTAACAGATCTATTGCGTAACAAAGTTAAATTTAAGTTTAAAGAACAAGAGCCATGAATATGTTAAAGCAGAAATTGAGGGAAAACCCATTATTACATATCTGTAATCCTTATGCCGAAACAGAAGTTGATACTGATACTAGTAAAAAAAAGTAGTAGTTTTAGTAGTTTTAGTACTAAAAAATATTTAAAATTGCCGCAAGGCGTAAGCTTATTAAATAAATAAATAAATTATCTACAACCTTTGGAAATCCAGAAAGGATTATATCTGATAGAGGAGGAGCATTTGTATCACAGGAGTTTTCTGACTATTGTAAAAAGAAATTCAATACATAATAACTACAGGAATAACCAGAGGAAATGGTCAAGTAGAGAGATTAAACGCTATAATTATTCCAGTAATTACAAAATTGAGTATAAGCTCACCTAAACAGTGGTTCAGGAAAGTTGCACAAGTTCAGAAGCCATTTAATAGTTCATTTCAAAGAAGCATTGGGATGTCTCCATTCAAATTAACTTTTGGTGTCGAGATGTAACATCCTCATTATACAGAACTGACTAAGGTGATTGAAGAAGAATATATAAACTTATTTGTGGAAGAAAGAGATTATTTGCGTGTGGAGGCTAAAAATCAATTATTGAAGGTTCAGATTGAACAGCAAAATGCATTTAATAAGAAGAAGAAAGCACATCAATACCATATTGGAGATTTGGTGGCTATTCAGAGAATTTAGTTCAAACCTATGTCCAAGATGCACGGAAAGTTTATGGGACCATATCAAATTACAAAACGCAGAGGATCTGACAGATATGAGATGATCAGAATTAGAGAAAAAGAAGGACCAGCTCGAACCTCTTCAGGAGTTGATTACATGAAACCCAGGAAGACAGCAACTATGATTCAAGCAGTGAGGAAGATGAGAACTGTCAATCAGTTGAGTCGTCTGACCAAGAGAAGGGGTGAGATGTGGGAATGGTTTCTGCCGAGATGGTACCACCAGAGGGTGTGGCGGTAGGGACGAAAGAATAGTGAGCGCGTACATAGTGGTGTGACGTTTTCGGTGTGACTTGATGTGTTAATTTTTATATAATATATTATATTATAGTGTTTTGTGACTTATGTTATTATTTGTATATAATAAAGGGTTATTATATATTATATGAAGTTGAATCATTTATTTCCATTAATCTTCTATACCCACATATATATAAATTTATAATTTAACTTATACCAACCTCTTAATGTAAGTATTAACACCACTATACTAATCTATAGTCTATTTATTATAAGTCTATAGATGCAATAAATAATATTCAATATTTAAATAACTTGATTAAAAATGTCGTATTATATATAATTTACCTTCCTAGAATTTCTAGTAGTTCACCAACACCATTGAAATGTTCAGTTTCATAAATAAACCTAAAAAGTGATGATACAATTAATTCATAACTTAAAAAATATTACATTTAGGTTGATTAAAATTCAAATTTGTTGCACTATAAATAAAATATTAATTGTAAGACAAAAATAATATATCTAATTTTTGCCCAATCTTTAAATTATTTATTAATATTTTGATGTTTAACCCGTCATTAGTCACGTATGAGCGCGGCGCTTACTCAATTACTATTTTAGCCATTACTGGTTATTATTTAATTTGAAAATTTTAGATACCATTGTATACCTTATCTTACCATACTTGGGAATTTTTTTTATAAATTGGAAAACCCAATCTGTAATCTTTTGTTGTAATTACTATAGATTGAACTTGTCAGCTCCAATAAATTGAGCGGCACTCATATGCAACACTTCCTTGTAATACGTTTTTACACGTATTTTATATGTATTATTATTTGTGATTATTCATGTATCATGTTATATATCCATTTCCAGATATATATAGTATTTAATAATATGACGATCCTCATTAATTATTAATAACAAAATTCTTACTTTTAATTAATTATACCATTTTTGAAAGTAAAAATTAGAAGAGTGAGCGCCGCGCTCATATGCGACTAACCATGTTATAAATATAGACGCGACTAATGACGGGTTAAGACAAATATAAACATACTAATAATATAGTTAGGTTAGATGCTGTTCAAAATAAGAAATGTAGTTGACGGTGTTCATTTATGAATTCACATATTTGCACAGAAATCAGCTACCGACTATGTTTCTTATTGTGAACAGAATATAGAATAAATTAATAATTTTTAATTAATGATAACATTAAATTTAAGTAAATATGATATTAGATGACCAAATTCAGATTTTAAGAGATAAATATATTTAAAAAAGCAACTGGGTTCAATCAAACAAGAATATGAATAAATAAATATAAATGAAAAGGAATTATGTACAATATTTATTATACTGACCTTAAAAATATATTATTAATTTGTTTGCGTATGAATGCACGAAGACCCAGAAATTTTCCATAAATGCGATGTAATACAGTTTTAAGAAAATCTCTTTCGCGTGGATCTTCTGTATCGAATAACTCCAGAAGCTTTTAAAAAAAATAAAAGAATAAAGATAGAAAAAAAAATTAAAAAAATAAAAGTATTATATTTACTTGTAATACAAATCTCTGATCAATAACTTTCTTTCCAATCGCCGGCTGGAAATCTGGAGATTCCAAAAAACGTAAGAATAATTCATAAACAAGCTGTAAAAATAAATAAAATTCATTATAATTTAAGACTGATATGTTTTGCTAATAAATATGTGTAACAATGAGACCACTACATTATTAAATAGGTTGAAATGTACTACTCATTGTTGATTTATAATATATATTATAGTAAATTTGAGTAATTGATTTTTGATAAAATGTTATTTTTATTTATAAGTGCATTGTAATATAAAAATAAATTGCTTACAGTTAAATGAGGCCATGACGCTTCTAAAGTGGGATCATCTTCTTCTGGATCAAAATCAGGATTATCACTAGGTGGAAGTGTTCTGAATAAATTTGTAGAGATCTATACATAATAATTATATTATCAGTAAAATAATAAATATAGTACCTATATTACACACACACACACACACAGAGTGATCCAAATAACTTACTACACTCATTTTCTCAGTCAATTTAAATGTTTTTCAATTTTTTTTTTTTACAAAATATTTGGTGTATTTTTACATAAAAATATAATTTTCTTTCATATTAATTTTTTAGGTTTTATACTTTTTTTTAAATAGCATGCTATATTTTTTCTTATTTTATCATAGGGCATTCATTTAAAAATAATTTTTATGAAGAAATTTTTCATTTTTGTCAATTCGTTTTTATAATATGTATCTTTGAAAATTCATTTATATTTGATACATATGAGTTTTGGTCAAGATTTTTATGTCACTGTAACTTCGGTTCACACTTTCAAACATTTTATACAATCATACATTATATTATTATAAAATAAAATACGTATAATTGTGCATGATGTATTTATAAATACACCTAATCTGCATTCGTATTATATTATAAGTATTATAGTGGTTATCGTAAAAATGTTAATAAATTCAAGACTACATGAGTTTGTGAGGAGAGATGTAGGTTTTTAATTGATTGTGTTTATCATCATAATTGGATAGTAAATTGGAAATGCACACTCGTAATATTTACTTGTAATATTTTGTAGGTATATAAATTAATAATAAAATATTATTGAAACAGTGTTTGTAAACACTAAATGATCAAAATTAATGTCTCCGAAAAAGTACTTTTATTATTTAATAAATATACAATTAAGAGCTTAATTAAAATCACTGTATTTCATTGAAAAGTTAACAAAATTAAATTAAAAATGACAAAGGAATATAATTTTTATAATTTTTTTACCTATTTTATGGTGTAAATATTTATATAGCATGCTATTTAGTAAAAGTATAATTTAAAAACCAAAAAGAAAAAAAAATTGTAAAACTTTTTATTTTTATATAAAAATGAAGTGTTATAAGTTCTATATATTTTGTAAAAAAAAAAATGAAAAACATGAAAATTGACTGAGAAAATAAGTGTAGTAAGTTATTTGAATCACCCTGTATATATATATATTTGAGTTAAATTTTTACGGTTTTAAAAAAGTAATATAAGCAAAATTTTTAAAATTAAATTTATTTATAATTTTAAATTGATGATACCAAAGTACAAGTTTTAATAAGAAATATTTAAAACATAGTTATAAGATGATAAAAAATACAAACAATATCCATTAGGTATAATAAAAATATTTAATTAAGAATTTTGAAGTAAAAATTTGTATTAGTTCTTAAATGAATAGAAGTTTAGTAAACAAAATAATTAAATAATCTTATTTATTTATATTTACCACTATTTTAGTGCATAATGTATTTTCTTATGATTAATGAATTGAGTATTTGAATAAAATAAATTTTTAAACCACGAATAGTTTATAAGTAGAAGTAAAAAAAGTATTAGTTATCATTAAGAATTAAAATTTTTTTTCAATAAATTAAAACAAATATTTTTTCAAGTAAATATATACTTATTATAATATATTCAATGTATATAATAAATTATGATTGATATTAATAAATTTAATTATTTGTACAAAATAATTTAAAATTAAAAAAAATTTAAATACGCACTAAATTTTTTATTTTTTTAGCAATATAATACAAATATGTATTGAGTCAGATTTATTTACTTTTCTAACAAAAATTCAAATGCATATCCTAAGCCCTGGTCAAATAAATAATGAATAGTACATTTACTATAAATAACTATTATTACAATCATTGTATTAATGAAGTGAAAAATAATTTTATTAAAATGGGTTAGGTTAACATAGACACATTATTCATAATGACACACTTGTATAGAAATTTTAAAACGTGATCTTTTGACAGTTAAAATAATATGAACAAAAAAAAAAGTAGGTAGGTATGTGCCACAACGATGAAAATAATATATTTGAAAATAAATATGACTTTAATGGTGAATATTTATTATTGAAGTATTAACTTGTGGATAATATATTGAAATAAATAAAAACCTAAATACACAAAAAATTTACTTTTATTTAAGCAGATACGTATTTCGATAACAAAGTTACCATCATCAGTGCAAAACGCAGTTTTTTTTTTTTTTTTTTTAAATAATTGATAAAATATTAATATAACATAAAAAAAAAAAAGTAATAATAATAAATGTAGAAGTTAATTGCATAGACAAATTAGTAATAGGTTCCCCTTTTATTAAATAACACATAATTTGCAATGAAGTATTGTTATGTAAACAAAAAATAAATAAATATAATGTAAAGGTTTTATATATATATATAATATTACATACCATTTTAATAATTTCTGGATACAAATTTTCGGATAACACTCCTCTTGATGTAGATATATAATCAACTAATTCGTTTAATGTATCACGTTTAATCTCTTTGCCTTTAAGCTCTGCCATTGGATCCATAAAATCAAAAGGAACTGAACACTGTCTTAATTTTTTTATCATCAACTCTTCATGATCTTGGGCAGTTACATCTAAAAAAAAATATTATTCATATATTTAGAATTCATTTTTAAAGTCGTTTTTAAATAAGTTTAAAAAAGTTAAATAGAGCTATTTATTATTCTATATTATTCGAAACTCTTATTAAAATCAAACTAATTAAAGTTATCTACATTTTATATAAAGCTTGAGTATTTTTCAAAGTAGTACCTAACATAATTTTATAAAATTAATTATTTTTATTTTTAATATACCTACGTTGTTTAATACCAAAATATGTAATTATAATAAATGTTGCATTATATTCTGTATTATAATAAAACAAAGGCTTACCTTTTAACAATGGTAAAACTTGTAATTCTACATCAGAACATGTACGGTACCGAGAAGATGAACCTTGAGATCGTTTCGTTTTGCGCTTTAACACAGATATCTTAGTAAATGGGTCTATACGATCAACAAATGTTGTATTTACACTGGTATTTTTAGTACCAGCTGTACCAGAAGCTGTAGTTGTTGAGTTTGACATGCTATATTAAGCAAATGTGAAAACTTGTTTTTGTTACACTTAATTGAAATTTGAAAATAATTTATTTTATTTAATAAATAGTAACACAATATAATAAAAATATATATTATAATTTGATGAATTTTATTTTCCTTGGCATAATTTCAATTGTAAAATGTGTTTTGTAAGAAGTTATTCTATAGGTAATTATAGTAATAAGCCAACACTTATTGACCAGTATTGAATTTGAATCATTATGAAGTATTAAATGTTAATATGATGGTTGAACAATTATTTTGTAAATGTTTATAATGTTCTTGAAATGCAATGCAACTAGTAAATTTAATTAACATTGTTCGTAAATAAAGCAGTGTAACTCAATTATATATTGTTTTGTTTTTTTATGTAAATACTTAAGTAAATAGTTAAAGATTTTGTATAAATTATAAAATTGTTAAAATTTGATGTATTAGTAGTTGAAATAATGGCAATGTTAAAATTTGAGTTGTATAAAATTATTCTTTTTTTTTATAAATCACAAAAATGTACATCAATGACAATTTGAAATCTGAAAAGAGACAAATTGGGCAATTAATAAAAATGTATTATTATTATTAGTTTGATACAAGTTTAATAGATGATCCACCAAGTATTAATGTAAAAAAAAAATGGTAGAATTTACATATAAATTGTTTTTATATTCTAAAAAACTAAACAAATTTCTAAAAACTTAAATGTTACTAGGTATAATTGTACCGTTGAGAGAATGCTACTGAGCAGTGATAAAAACTCGTCTAAACTCACGTATTTCTACCACTAAACCTGCCCATATGTTGGCCGCCACTGTCAACTTTAGAGTGGGAGATATTTGAGTATGAAAAGGCATAGCTCAGTCATTTGGATGTGTGAACGAGTATCTCTCTTTCAGTGGCACGAGTATAAACACATATATTTTGTTTGAATACCACAACATAGTTTTCAATTAGTTAATTAGGCATTTAGTGGAATTTATTAGTATATTTGATAATTCGATACTATGAACCAATTATTCAAATAATAACAATAGATTTGCAGAGAAAATATTTTTGAAAACTATAAGAGAACAGTGATTTGTAATATATAAACAGATCAATAGTAATGGGTAGATCACCTATAAGATTAATTTTTATATGTTATAATTAAAGTCTGAAATTAGCTATTAATACTATTTGGATGTTATATTTTGTCGTAGGTAGAGCTTTAATAAAATAAATAAGTACTAAATAAGTAATAAATAAGTATTTTATTAGCAACTGTATAGGTACCTTAGCTATAAAAAAGTTGATAAAGTAAAAATCAATAATCAGCGAGAAATATAACATACAGTAATATTAATAATAATAATAATAATAATAATAATAATAATAATAATAATAAAAAAGATAGGTAATATGCTACATGCGTATATGACAAGAAGCTAGATACTATTTTTATATATTATAATTAGTAATTAAAAGAACAATTAGAAAATGTTTCACAAAGTGCAATAGTTGATTAAAGTACAGAATTATTAATTTTAAACATTTACTTTATAAAAGTAATAATGTTAAGGCAGGTGGTCAATTTGAGATTTCAATATTAGAAAATAAACATCAAAAATCGAATTCAATATTAAATAATTATTAGCGTTGACTGGTAAATATGTAATGAACGACCAACATTAATAATATGAAGCGTTGTTTATAAATAATTAAAAAGATAAATTTACGATTTTAGCGACATTATACGTACAATATAATATAAAAAATTACGATAAATTATCACCAAACGTACCTATAACGTATGTATTCTTATATAAAAAAGGAATGTAAATTAATAACGTGTTAATGTCACCTATTAAGCATGTAATAATATATACCTACCTACATATAACAATTATTTTATTATTGACGGCATAAAATTACGCAAGGACGAACGATATCTGTTTTATATATATATATATATATGTATGTTATTCACTTCATCACGTGTGTAATATTATACTGCAGCGCGTATATGTAAATGTCTATCAAGTTAATGAGTTCTTTAACGACCTTTAGAAAAAAAAAAATATAGAAAACAAACCGAAACGGCGGCGTGACGTGTTGCATTCACGCAAAATATTATTGCGGAATGGCGATGGCGAATGATAGAATCGCAAAAATTGCGAGTTGTTCACGTTTATGTTTTTTTTTTTTTTTATTATTTATTTTACTAACCTTTATCTATGTCGCGCACATTCGCAGAAGAAGCGGCAATCCAAGTGTTGTAAAAAACGCACACGGCTGCTACAAAGTGCGTGGACGCGTTTTTAAAACGAGTAGAAAATACAGATAACGTACGATAAACCGTACGATTAAACGTACGCGTAAAGAAACCGCAACACGAATAAAACGTGAACAAACGACTTAGGTAGTTTCGAGGGTTTGCGCGAAACAGACATTAGGTAGGTTAGACAGCGGACACATATGTACGTGCAAGTTCTGACGTCGGTATGTAATACTGTAATATAATAATGCGACGGAACTGCAATGAGCGATATTTTAATAAATAACAAAATAGTAATGACTACGAGCTACGACGACGACGATGATAATAATAATAATAATAATAATAATAATAATAATAATAATAATAATAATAGTAGTAGTAGTGGTATACGAAGAACACCGCAGTGGATAAGAAAAATAAATGAAAAATATATCACCGACGAGTCAAACGTACATAATAATATAAAAGCATATAATATTATATATCATATATATTATACATAGATATTATAAATGCACAAGCGCGCGCGCACACACACATTACACGCACGCACGCGCAAAAACATACACACACACACACACAATAGCGGCTTACACACAGGCGGTATACAAATAATATTTAACAACAATTATTATAAATTATGTCGACAATTATGGACAAATGTAAAAACGATAATATTTACCCGTCTCCAAGTAATACGTCGAAAAACAGTCGTGGACTGCGATTTAAAATCGCGATCGCACACGGTTATGCGAACGTGATAGCTGCTCTCTGGAGGGCGGACGGACGGACGATCTGACCGACCGGACGACAAACAAGACGACTACGTCACACACTAACCGCAAACGTCTTCTGAACGTGGTTTGTTTGTCGTACGGGGTAAAAACGAATATTACGTGCGTGTTGAAAGGACAACGTTGGCAACCGAATCAAGTGTAACGGTGGCGGCGACTATCGGACATCGGTCGCTCCAGGCCAAAAGGCTCGCGGCACGCATACACACGTACGAGTTAACACCACGGTCAGCGGCGGCAAGTAAACTCGTACAATATCACGTTAAACACAAAACAAGACGATGCTATCGCTCTCTACTTCTCTAGTAATGCATCACGCACGCACGTACAAACGACGAATTCCTTACCATAGAAGCAAACACACACACGCATATAATATAATTTAGTATAAATACCACGCACACACACACGTATGCACACACCTTTAACGTACGTAGCGCCAGCGCACAAGAAAACACAAAACTGTGGTAATGTTGTCGGTTTCTAACGTGTGAGCGTTACGATCACAATTACGGTACCCGGTATTCCAACAAATAACCGTATCATGCAAAGACGTCTTATAAAAAAAAGTAAACGGACTGATAGCCGACAAAGAGAACAATATTATTGTTAGAAAAATAGAAAGAGATGAAACGTGATCCGCAATTTTCATGGAGTAAATAATTTAACATCGTGAATTGTATAAATACTATATAGTCTGGAGTTAGATACACGTTTAATGGTAAATTTAAAATTATATGACTAACAAATTATAATTTACAAACGTTTATTCTTTATTATTATTATTTGTTATTTAAATTATTTATTAACATTACATTATAAAATTTATATTTATTATTTTACAATGAATAAAAAAATCCAAAAGACGTCCAACAGAGTATGCTCTGTTGTGAATTGTAAAAATACATACCAAAATACAAGTGGAGTAATATTTTATAATTTTCCAAACCGACCATGTGATCAAGATCTAAAATATAAATGGATTAAAGCTGTTAATCGACTTGAGTGAGTAATTTTTATATAATAACTTTATTTTATTTACCACCTTAGGTCATATACAAATATGTAAGTCAGTTATATACTGCCCTCATAAGCTAAAATGTCGCAAGTCACTTGAGAACATTTTTGAGAAAAAATAGTTTTTATATTTTGGATTTTCTTAAAATCACAACACCTCATGAATTTTACTTTTTCATGTGTGATTCATGTTTTCTCATGTAATTTTTCACGAGGATCACAATTAACTAAAAATTAAATTGATAAATTGATTTTTAAATAATATATCTTATTTTTTATGTTGATACTTAGTATTGATATAAAGATTGGACACTTAATTCATTAGCAAAAATGCCGTAAGTTGTAATAAATAATTATTATTTACTTGTATAATAAGTAAATTTTTACTAATACCTACTTTAAATTGTATGTTATTTAATTGAATATACTTATACTTTATTCGATTTTTATAATCTTTTAATTATTGTTACATAAAAATTTTATTTTGTAATTCATAATTATTTGAGACATTATTAATTTTGTAAATAGAATATAAGTTCTATGGAATTAGTTATTATACAAATTACAATATATTGTATATTAATTCGTAATATCCATTTAACAGATAATATTTTATATTAATGGATTAAAATATAATATAACTACATGATATAAATGTGATGATAATTATTATACATTGTCCAATAACTTATTTTAAGATTAGAAAAACCGAACTGAATTGCTAAATAAAAACGCCGGATATTCTTATTATTTGTACAGACTAAGTTAAAATGCCGTATCTTCAATAATATTTATGGCAATTTTGTTTAGCTTAGTTATTTTACGGCTTTCTATTAACATTTAGTACATTTACGGCTTTTTAATTGATTAAATATTGTCTATACCAATTTTGTTTAACAATATTTTAGACTTGCGGAAAATTCCCTATATCAAGATGAATTTTAGAATTTTTTTAATAGTATTACCTCATTTTTCATTTCTTTTGGACTTGCAGCATTTTAGCTTATGAGGGCAGTATACCTATCTGATTACAATAGGTACCTTCCATTAATATTAATATATTTTTTCATATATTTATATTATCATATGAATATAAAAACAGTAATCATAACTTAATTTATTATTGGTTGTGTTAATACCTAAATATTTCTTAATTGTTTTTCAGTAAAAATGGTAAATTATGGTTCCCCAAGAAATATAGTGTTATTTGTAGTACACATTTTATTGGTAATGAACGGTCAAGGCATCCTGAAAGTCCTTCATATATTCCAACAATTTTTCCAGAAGTTAAAAGCAAAAGAAACATCAATGTGAATCAACAATTTACTGGATTTGAACGAGCATTGAAGCGTCAAAAAACCAATTTATTTTCTTCTAATAATGATGACAATTTAAACACACCATTTTTAGAAGCCAATGAAAGGAATAATAAAAAATTAACATGTGATTCTAGTACACAGGTTACTTTTGAAAATATTCCAAATAATCCGTTTTCATTTTCATGTTCTTTTGAAGTCAATGCTGTTGGTACTCAAATAACTTCACCTGGATCTCATTCAAGTAGTAATAATTATTGTTCAGATTGTGATAAATTCCATGGTTTAAATTTTATTAAAAAAGAGATTAAAGAAGAGATTAAAGAAGAGATTAAAGAAGAGATTAAAGAAGAGATTAAAGAAGAGATTAAAGAAGAGTTTAAAGAAGAGTTTAAAGAAGAGATTAAAGAAGAGATTAAAAATGAAACTTCATTTAATGATTTAACTGAAACCTACTTTTGAAGTATTTTATTTTTGGTACTGGTCTGTTATCGCCCCGCCAATTACGAACACGGCTACACCATTTAAAACATTAATTTATCGCCCCGCCACTCATGTTTGTTATCGCCCCGCCATATAGATATATTACACTGTTCCTACAAGCTACAATTATCGTGTTTAACTCGTGATAGATGATCTATTTTAGGAAATATTTTGATTATTTACAAAAAAAAAAATTCAGTTTTCTTCAAATGGAAGGGACGCTCGCTACGCCTACCGGCTTCGCTCACTTCCTCAAGCATCGCTTTGCGGCACTATTCGTGAGGATGGGGCTACGTCCCAAGGGACTACAAAATACCTACCTAATACCTACCCCATAGAACGGATACTGGTGCGGATAGGCAGTGGTTTCGTGTTACCTAAAACCTCGCTTCGCTCAACCTTTGGATATTTACTCCATGATTGGTACCCATTATGAGTATTAGGTATTATTTATGGTGGGGCGATAACAAACAAGAGTGGCGGGTGATAAATTTTTTACGGTGCACTGGTATAAATAAAATAATGTGTTTGATATGGTTCGTAATCGCTGCGTTCGTAATTGGCGGGGCGATAACAGACCAGTACCTTATTTTTTACTCACTTTGCTTCCTGAAGGTGATATCAATAATATTAATCAAGAAAATGGCTTCTTATGTTTTTAATGAAAATTAAATTAAAAAAAAAAAAAATGTTTTTTAGCTATTTTGAAACTTATGTGTAAAACTAAATATTAGAAACAGGTGATCAAGTTTGAACCGATAAAGGGGTTCCTGTGATCAAAACAAATTGTGAAAATAATATTATTTTGGTAATACAATCCATTTTATGAAATATTAGATTATCCGAGCAGGAAGTTATTGAAACATATAGTATTGCCAGTATAAGAATACATATAGAAAGGTTTTTTGCAAGATTAAAAACTTATGGTATTTTGAAAAAAAATACCTATTGATCTTTTACTTTACATTGATGATATTGTCCATATTTGTTGCGTTTTAACAAACTTACTACCTCCAATAATAAAAAGCTAACTTGTTATATTATATTCATACTTAAAAATATTATTTTAATTAATATGTTTATATATTTAATTTTAATTAATAATTATACATTGTACATATAATTTCATATACTCTGTTACAAAAGAGAAGACACAAAGCGGTGACCAGTTTTCGTTTGGCGGCGCGCATTCTCCACCTACTATGATAAATGCACGTATGCTCACCAGTCACCTCTGACACCCAGCTGCACCGTTAAAAACCATTATACAGCGCGCTTCGATTGTTGACATCAATGATACTTGGAGAATATACGTATAACCCATCACCTGATAACCATGCACGTGTATACGGCTATTGTGGCCACATTTTAATTATGGTGTATACGTCGTCGGCAATTGACTTCATAAAGCTCAACACGTGAAACAATGACAAGTGGAAGGGGAAAAATCGGCTACACGTTGCGTTAGCCGTCATTCCTATGCGCAGAACCCGTATCTTTTCTTTTGGAACAAAGTATATATATTTATAGCTTACTTTTTTTTTATTATATTCATACATAAAAATATTATTCAAATGAATAAGTGTATTACTTATTTAACTTCAATTATACATTGTACATATAACATATAATTTATAACCTATATAGTATGTTTTTTTTTTTTTTTATATATATAAAAGAAAACAAATAAAATGTATTAATATGATAAAATTCATTCAATGTTTAAGTAATCAAAATATATTAAGATTAATGTAAATAAAGAAGTAATTTAATTTACTTGTATAAAAATGCAATCACAGAGGTAAATATTGAATATAGAATGTGCTACAACACTAAAAATCTTCGATAAAAATTGTGTATAATAAATTGATTAAAATAACATACAATTTTTTCTTAAAATATAAAAGTTTCTATATTACGATTATAAATAATTAATAACAATTAATATAATGTATTATTATTGTTATAAATAAATATATATATTTATACAATAAACACCAATACACATACTAATACTAGTACAATAAAAAAAAACCCCCCAGCATGTTTCAGGGCAAATTTAAATAACAAATTTTTAAGAAACATTAATATTTAATAATAAATAAGTGATTGTTCAAACTTTGTTTTCAGTTTTAAGTAATTTATATTTATGATAAAAAAACATAGGAGTATATTATTAGAGTATAGTATATTTTTATTTGAATAAATTTATACTATTGACACATTATCTCCATCTCTAGTTATATTTAAATTACATATTTAAGAAATTTTATTCACTATTATGTTTAAACTTTAAAACTACATTTATTAATTGTAAAATATATAATAGTTAGAAGCTATAGTAAATTAAAATTTTAAACATCATGTTTTTTAAATTACATATTAATGAAAAATAATTAGAAATTAACAATTTTGTAAAATAAAAAGTATAATTTTTTTTAAATATTTATTTTAATTTCACTAATGAGCTTTATAAATTCAATATGATTAAAACTAGGCGCAGTAGCTATTACACCATATTCGTTTAAAGGATTTTTAATATTACCCTTGCCATAATCATATCTATTTCCACGGATATCAGTTAAATCACCACCAGCTGCTTTAAGTACAGCCTCAGGACCAGCTGTATCCCATCTTTTGCAGCCAGCTCTAGGATAAACATAAGCATGAGCTTTGCCTTCTAATAAGTACAACACCTAAAATATTTAAAATAAATAATTATTAATTATTAATTTCCTAATTATAGTAATTTACCTTATTTCCAGCACCTCCTACATTGATTATTTCACACGGTTTTAAACCATCTAAAAATGTTTCTATGTTTTTGTCATAGTGGCTACTAGAGGTTACATATATTTTACTATTCGGAGAAGGATTTTTTAACTCAAAACCACCTACTCCACAACCAACTAAACCCCAAAGAGCACGGCCGCAGTTTTGCCAAAATGGTTGATAAATGACTCCAGCTATAGATTCGTCATTTATACAAATTCCAATTAATATTGTTACATGATCTACCATGCCTACGTAAAAAAAGAAAAAATATAATTTTTATTAATAATAACATTTTACTACACATACCCTTTGTGAATTCTGAAGTCCCATCTAATGGATCAATCCATAAAGTTACCTATAGAATATGTAATATTATTAAATTAAATATACATTTATCACATTTTAATTAAAATTAAATTAATATAAATATTTTCAAAAACAATTGCTATTGGATCTAATATAATTTACTTTTGATTTTAAATTAAAATATAAAATAAAACTATTTTAATATTAATTAATAATAAAATATGTATAGAAACTAACTTGTTCTTCTGTAATATTTAAATAGGATTTGGGACATTTTAAATCCAATATTTTATTATCCAATTCATTAACAATCCAATCTGCAGGGACATTTAAATTTTGACTACATACATCTACTTCTTCTGCTATAATATTTACATTAGGGTACAGCTTTTTAAAAGAAGCAACAATACATCTTTGTGCTGATCTATCTGCTTCAGTTTGTAGATCATTTTCACCCTAAAATATTAATTTCGGTATGAAGAAAAAACAGTTAAATATAGTACAAAAAGCCAACAGGCAAAATATTAATTATTTAAAAAGTTAATAATTGGATTATTAACAAATTAAAGTATATGTAGGTTTTATTATTGATAATTTTTTTTTTATATATTAATTATAAATAAAATTGCTACTTGGAAATTAATTATTATGTTAATATATTTCCAGTGTTCTAATTGATTCATCAACAAAATTACCTTGTCAATTATTCCCAAATCTCCCTTTTGCATAATATCACGAATTATTTTCCCCGCTTTGTGAGTGATTGACACCGACGAAGCTAATAGCTTACAAATTAAAGCTGGTTTTTGAGCCATTTTCATCTAAAGAACATTAAAAAAAATAAATGAATAAAAAAATAGGTAATTTTACGATTTCTTTTTTAATATTTAAGTTCTTCTAAAAGGTTTGACTATTATTGAGCTAATAACTAATACTATTGATTTTAGGTAGTAAACTGAATATGGTGAAGGCTAATCAAATATCAAAATAAAATATTAAATTACCTACACCCAAGGTAAAGTTAAACAATACAAACAATCGATTTCAATCATTTATTATTTAAATTATACATACCTATACCTATATATTATATGTTGTATGGCTATGGTTAATTCTTAATCTAATTTTGTAGGTCAATATCTATTATTGACTATAGAAATTATATTTGTTGGATAGAAGATACTATCTACCTATTGTGGTATTACAGACAATGGTATTAGCCACATAATGACCTTTACGGTGTTTAATATTGTCCGCATATATATTTTCACATAAAAAAAATTATTTTTTATTATATATATATATATATATATACATAATAAACATACAACTATAATATTTCCATTAATTATTTATTTAAACTACAAGATAAACAGAAAAACATGATATACGTTGTCTAGTCGTTCACAAATATATCATGTCTATTTTCACATTTATGTCTAAAGATTTCATTTTTAAATTCGTTCAATTCATACGTAAATATATTGTACAACTTACTAGCATTTGCTCACTGAACGTCGTAAAAAATGAGAAAGTAATATATTATAAATATGTTTCATTATAATATTTATTCATTATTAATATAGAAAAATTTATACATGAACTATTATTTTGATTTATTTGAAATTTAAATTATGTTGATCATTTTGATTATTTCTTTTTTGTTCACTTTTTATAAATATTATAATTATTTTTTATTTCTAACAACTAATCGGCCGCGTCATTCTCATTACCACAGACTTCTAAATAGTGGATATTTAAATATTTTAGAAGCTCGGCCTTGTACTACGTCTGTGAATATGATCGATACGATTGATATCAATGTGATAAAAAATAATTATTACTTTCTCTATGCCATTACGTCGGTGGCTTTATTCAGTGGTTTTAAACCTGTGGGCTTACATAAACTAACGAGGACACGAGTGTAGGTAATATTATTATACCTATTTACAATTACTACGTTTACATAGGGTTGCCATAATTTTATCAATCAAATCCGTGACGAATATGAAAAATTGCAAATTAAATTATAATTTGATATTATTATATCATATACGATATACCTACCTAGGTAGCAATGTATTAAACAAAAAATCGACACATTAGGTTAAACACTGTACATCACTGTATTGATTATAAATCAATAATATAAAATGAGCTGAACTCCTGCGCCTGCCACAGGGAATTCGTCAAAATTTTAATTTTCGTGAAAAATGCCGTTTTTCTGTCGCATGGGGTCAATTTTGAGAAATTCGAAAAGTGACCTAAATAAAGTACCAACAACATCGACTTTCCAACCGGAAACATAGACTATTCATGAAAATCGAAGCATTATTTCGGGTAGTAAAAGTGTCTTCAGACATAAAAACGAAAAAAAAAAGACACACATCATTGTAAAAACCAATACATTCTTCGCTTCGCTCAGAATCTAAAATGAAACAATGATTACACTTATTACTAATACACTGTACAGTACACACACGCCTCTTTGCTCCCCTCGAATTCTCCCGATATTATTTTAAATATAGCCTATGGACAAAGGACAATGGACATAATATTATTGATTTATCAATAATTATTCGTTAAAAATTTTATTCTAGATTACAATAATTATAAATTGTAAATATTATATGTATTCCAATAAAAATTGTTAAAATTAAATAACATTAAATTAATAAATTATTCCTCATATCAGGACAAATATTCGTCCCGAAATTTGTTTTCGGGATACCGCTACCACTGGTACACCAAGTCAAAAACCGATGACAGTCCGTCAGTCCCGGTTTTCCGGGATGTATGGCAACCCTACGTTTACATGTTAAGAGTTAAACCACTCTAACAATAAACCGATTTAATAATAAGTCGACTTAAAAATTATGACTTGTTTACATGTCACATGCGTAATTTCTTGTGTATTATTCATCCATGAAATAATTATTTATTTTAAGCTCCATTAATTTAGTACCTATTTATTATTTAATTTTAATATTAAAATTGTAATTTGTAATAACAAATATTTGTTGTTTTCTTTTACAGAAGCAACTAATGTAGTTACTTCTTCTTCACTCCAGGACTCCAACTACACTTTACACCCTTTAATTAATTTTTCCATAATAAACTTAAATTGGGGTTTAAATTATTACCTAAAAACAAAATTTATTATAAAAAAATACTACCTATAGTAATAGTATGAATATGAACTACGAAAAACGAAAACTAGTGATAAGAAATTAATGAGGAAAATTAATTATCATTCGAGTTTACATGGGATATAATAAATCGATATTATTAATAAAACCAATTTTATTTCATTAAACCACATATTCGAACGTCCTTATTTTTAAATTTTAAGACGGCTTAATATTTTAAGAACGGTTTTAATTGTTTACATGGATTATAATTAAACCGCTTTTATTATTAAACCGTCCTTGATTATGCATGTAAACGTAGTAAATTATTAATATTTAATATTGATGGCTCATCAAAAATAATCTACATTTCACTAAATCAAATATTTTCATAGTACCTACTGTGCATAATTTAAGTATTATTATTATTAATTATTATCATATAGGACATAGGCAGTGCTTGATTTGGGGGGGAGGGGGTGTGAGTACGCGGGGGGACGAAGTACCTCTTATATTTTTTATTTTCTTGAGCGTATCCCTACTAATTATTAAATCCCCTATGATATTATATTACATGTAATTCTCCAAATCAAACACTATGGACATAGGTAATAGGTATTTAATATGCCTACTGGCTACTTTATACCTATATAAAAGTATAAGGTAAAATTTATTTTTAATTATATATTATAGGTACCTAAATTATTAATTAGGTATTATGATTACCTAAAAAAAGAAATTTATAAACGCAAAAACGCATATGAATTGAATATTGGATACATCCAATACTATACAGTACCACTACAAAAGTCGATATAAAATTATAAAAATCCAAAAAAAGTAGATAGGTGATAGGTATACGTATTTTAAAACTTTGGTTCTTCTCTATCATACCTTACCGAGTCAATGTTATACACACCTGTGGGTAATATTGTGTATTTTAGTATTTTATAACCATTTTATGTATTTCACCCATAATACCATTAGGGCATAGATCATTTTCGTCCATAAAAGTTATTTCTTTTATTCCATTATTACTTTATTGTCAACTATAAAAACTAATTATTGAAATTGAAATTATAATTTTATTATAATGTTAAATGTTAACTTATTAAGCGCGTGTCTTTAAGATGAAAAATATTTTAATGTTTAGTATATTAATTTGGATTACATTTGATTATTATTTAATTTTAAAAATTTTGATATTACCTACCTAAGTAGGTATTTATTTAAAAATCGCGAATTCTTAAAAAATATAAATTCCTAATTAAATTAATTTTTATAAGAAAAATTTCAAGCAGGCATACTTAGGTACTAAATTTATTAACGTATTTTACATATATTACTTTAATGATATTTGAATTTTTATAATATTTAAACTTAGGTGGGTAATATAACATTTAAATAAAAACTTTGTAACCGTCCTCTTCCCTACATGAAAATAGCGTTTTTTTGTCGCTATATACTGTACGTTGTTCCGCTCTCTGTGCCGAAATGAAATGTAGTCCAGGGTTTCAAGTTTTGACGGTTTTACTTCATTTTTTGCTTTATAGGTTTCTTCTCCGGTGGATTATGTGACCGGCGTGATAGCAAACAGTAAAGTACCTAAATTAATTTAATATTGCTGACTGTAACAGCGTTTCTTTCGGCGTTTAACTTTTATTTATTATAACTTTATTTTATTATTTTTAGGACGTGTCAATAATTACTGAGTGCACAAATTCGTAAATACCTATTTAATATTTATAATTATTAGATTCTGAGCGAACTGTGTACAAAATTACGACCCGAAATAATGCTCTGATTTTCACGAATAGGGTATGTTTCCGGTAGCAAAGTGGATATAGTTGGTACTTTATTTAGGTCATTTTTCGAATTTCTCAAAATTGACTCTAAGCGGTAGAAAAAATGACGAAAAACGGCATTTTTCACGAAAACTGTAATTTTGACGAATTCAATTTCTATATTTCACGATAATTTAGGCAATTTTTAAGATAAGGACCTGAAAATTATTTTGGGTGTTCACATAGCTACTATATATATATTATATAATCGTATACCATTGCTTTAGTAGGGCTAAAAAAAGATAAGCCCTTTTATTATATAAATTGTAATTGAAGTTAGGAGAAGCAGTGGGTTAATAAAATGTTAAAAGTTATGAGGTAAACCGGATGATTGGGAAATAAAATACACGAATTTTTTTTTTAAATTTATAATATTTTTTAATAATAATAATATTAAAAAAAGGATTAAAATAATAACGTCAATGGTAATATTATTTATTGTATTGCAAACTACAATTTTTGACATAAGAGAAAAAATGATTGTAAAACATTAATGTAGCTATTTTAATAATTGTAAACAAATGTCCATTGTATTTTTTTTTCAATATAATATTAAAATTGAACCTTTAGAACAAAACTAAGAATTTTCGAATAAATTATTAAATTTATATATAATTATAATGATAAGTTAAACAATAAAAATAATGTTTATTAATTATACATTCATAATTCATACATCTATTAATAATATAATAAAAATCATATTATTATTATTATTATTATTGAATAATATTATATTATAATAATATGTAAAATCGAATTAATAGTATTAAACGAGAATATAATAATACAAAAATCGTCTATTGAGCCGCACTAAAAAAAATGGAATGAATATATGTAAATAATTAAGTAAATTATCGGACGTATTTAGTTACATTAATAATATTTATATAACTAGAAAAATATGTTTATCCAACAATGACTATTAAAAATAATTAAACGGTTAATTGAAAAAGAACAATAAAATAAAATTAATAAATAAATACATAAATCATAATATTTAAAAACGATTTTAATCAAAATATTTAAAATATAAAATATTGAAATTTTATTTTATAAAGATATTATTATTAAATATTTCAGTGCTTCGAAAAAATATATTTATTTTTAAATTCGAATCAACGTGGTAGGCAGAGTAAAACGTTTAATACAAATATACGATTTTATGATTATTAAAAAAAAAAAATGCGAACAATACAGAACGAATTTAAGTTGTTTTCTTTTTTTTTTTCTTTTTTTTTTTTTTATACTACAAGGTTCTATTATGGGATAGAGATAAAATAACGATAAACGTATGTTATCAGAATGTTCAGCTAGGAAATAATTATTTATGTTTTACAATTATTAATTATTATGATTATTGAAACACGTTTAATGTTTATCGTAATTATAAAATATAATATTCTACGCGTATTGTATAACCGTAGAGTTGGCACCAAATATCACGAATCTACTTCAGAGTTGAAATCGCCATAATAATAATTATTGTAAGTATGCGTATAATATTAATAATATTATGGTGCTTAAAATTTATTGAGACGGCGTGTCGTATAGGCAATTTAACATCAATAATGAGTTTAATGTTATAATATTAAAATTGCCTATCAAAATGATATTCGTTACTATATTATTATTATTATTATATTATATAAAAAAAAATTATAATAAAATTTCACCGATTAAATATTTACAAATAGATATTATTATAATATTTATAATACTATAAAATTATTAATGTAATTGTTCACATTAATAAATTACATGATATTAATGACGGATGAACACATTATGAGCGCGTAATACAATCAAAATAAAATATAAATATTAAAATGTTATATTATTTTATAAGTATTAAACCCCGCTTATATAACTACAGAAGGGTTAATGAATAAGGATTGTGGTAAAAATGTAACTATCATTAATATAAATAATAATAAATACATTACGTATTTCAATAAAAAAAAAAAAAAAAAATATAATAAATTGTAATGTATAATATTATTTTATGTAGCATTAAGTATTTTTATATTCTATAATAAATTTTATTTTATTATAGGATATAACGTTGTGTACTTACTAGAAATAAAATTTAAGGGTTTAAATTTTATATGTATACATAAATATAGGGAAAAAATTATTTTATGGTCTGTGAGCGTTTACTAATTAATAATATTGATTTTGTATTATTTGGTCGTTTTGCATTACGCATATAATATAATTGTGTTGAAAAGATAATTTGTTAAAATTAATTATGTGGTGACGAGATTTATTTTTAATGACAGAAATACGGAAAATATTTTATCATTTAGCACCGTGGGTTGTGATAAAAATATGTACTATAACCTATATAACCATATTGTTTTGAATTCGTTTTCGATATAACATGAATTACTCTTGTTTAAATCAATAATGCAGTTATGTTTTTGACCGATTCTTTTCTCGCTTAAGTTATTCTTGTACATTTAAATATTTTATGTGTTATGTTGCAATTTAATTTTTGGATTTTAATTAAAATAATGCCGCAAAAATGGCATTTAAAAACATAACAGGTACCTCCTATACTCTTAAGACAGTAATTTAAACGCCTATTGCGTATTATAATTTAGACATTTATAGCATTATTGCTACCGCTTGTAAAATAATTTTGGTTCTTTGCTTATTTATTCATTTGCTGGTAACATATTATACAAATTTTATTTTAATTCTATTGGTATACGGAATTAATAAAATAAAACTATGCGGTAAATATTTGTAACACTAAAAATAGAAAAATCTTGTTTCCAGTTGTCATTAAACATAATTAAACAATAAATTTTACTGCTTTCTTTTATGATCCGTGAACAGTATAATAATATAATATAACAATAATAATATGGATAAAATATCAACCTCGAAATGAATATAATATTATCTTTTAAGCGTAATGGTTTTAAATTTTATAATCGACTACGTATATACTTATAATAAGTACATATACGATATACGTAACACACTGGTCCCTGTTACTATAATATTATCATATTATGTTATTAGATAAAGTAAAATAATATGTTCCGAGTAGTTGTTGTACAACTATTTTACAGCATGTTAAAATTGTATAGGTACAATATGAAGGTACGTAAATTTAGATAATTTAAGCCCAGAAAAGAAAATTTGATAATATAAATGTGAATAATGATCATTCGTATTTATTAGGTATTTCAAATTGTGAGTGTCTATAAAAATATTTATATTATGCACATATTAATGTAACCTACACTATTATGGTAATAATATATAGATAAGTATAATAGACACATGATAATTAGGTAATAAGAAGATAAGACGGAAACTATATTGAAATGGCTGGACGGTTTTCGTTAATTAAAATTTTTAATGTGCATATATAAATATTGTAGTTGTATATATATTAGATTTTCATTTTAGTTGTTTAATTACAGATATTTATATAAAAACAAAATCTTTAAGTTTTAGCTACTGATATAAAATTCATTTGTTATACGTATACTAATTATATATATAAAAAAAAAAAAAAAAAAATGAGTAATCTTAAAATATTGATTACATAATACATTTAACATTATTATGGTATAATAGACGAGTATTGAGCTACTTTTGTCGGTGGATATTTTAAATTATGATTACTGTTATATTCTCTCTTACGTGATACGGAAGTATATTCGTTTATCTGAAATAGATTAAAAAAGTTGAAATAAAAAAATACTATTATAACATGTTTGGTATATAAATAATAAAAAAAAAAAACTGAGCTCGATGAAGAACATACAAAAGGCAAAAGGTATACATATATTATTAATAATAAGGCATACGATAATAAGTTTTTAATATATTTTAAACAAATATTAAACATTCTAATTTAAAGTAGGTAATAATAATATTGCATTTTTTGTTAGCAGAATAAAATTATATTATGCAATTCGATTAATTTTATACTTTACATTTTAAAATTGATGTTTACTTTTAATTCAATTATGCTTATAAAGTTATGAGTCATAACTTATGACTCAATACAATTATATATTACTGCATACATAATGATAATATTATTATGTATCTTTATTCGTAAAGCGCAACTTTATATTATTAAGCTTATTATTTATTATGATATTATTGAACTTACAGTGAGTTGAGGAGGCGTACTGTAATTAAAAAATTCTATTAATTTAGTTTTATTTATAAAGTTTTTTGCTAACAATTAAATAACATTTTTTTGATATTTAATGTAATATTATAGCTTATAGGTATAAGTATACACATTGATATATATATGATATTATATTGATATAGGTACATAACTATATAAGACCATCAATTAATATAATATATATGCAATAACAATTCCATCCCGAGTCTGTTTATCGTTGTTCCGACCGCTGTGCTCAGTCTTCTGGGCAACGATGATCATCTTTCGTCCTCTTATCAGTAGTGTATTTAGGATTTTTCCAATGGGAATAGGACTCATTTGGGGGAATTATTAAATTGACCCAAGAGATATAGTTGGTTAAAAAAACGAGGACGGTCTTTTGTATAGATAAACATGCAGTTTTAAGATAATATAATATGAAATAAGAAATAACACGTACTCGTTTTTATATTGTCTTATAAATTGTTGAATTTTTCGAGCTGCTTGATGTTGTTGTTTTTGAATTTGAATTTTTCTAAAATTATAACGTTCATAAATAATTATCAAGTATATATTATTATAAAATGAAATGTAATACAAACATCTATTATGTTATGAGTATCCTATCCTTTTTTTATTTTACGATTATTATCACATCATTACATTATTTGACAAAGAAATTGGAAATTCTTTTATAAATAATTATTATAATTATATGAAAAAGGATGTAAATAAAGAAAATTAATAAAATCTAAGAAATATATAACAGACGAAATGTATTGGTGCGAAAAGAAATAAAATAATAAGGGAATTAATTTTTGTGTGATAATTAAATTTTTAAAAAAAATAATCATAATGTATTTACTTGATAACATTAGATGTGTCATTAGTAAAATGTAATTCTTCTTTTTTAAACCTTTTGTATCTTCTGTACAGACGATAACGATTTTGAATTAAAACCGCAGCTTTTGTCATTTTTTTATAATACACATACTGGTAAAAAATAAAATTTATTTAATTAGTTAAATTTATAAATGTGGTTAACTTGTAAATTGAGTATTAGCATAATTTTTTCTTTTTAATGTACGCCTATACAAAAAAATTATGTTACTCTGAAAGTAAGTACTAAGTTTTCGGATGACTTATATACGTTCACGGATAAATTATTAAAAAATAAAAAAATTAACCATATGTACCTGTTTATATCGACGAAAATAATTTTGTATAACTGAAGCAGCTGATATTTCTTTGTCTTCTTCTTTTTTTTTATACGTTCTGTATGCTTTTTGAATAGTTTTAGCCGCTTCGTATAACTCACGTTGTTCGTGATCTATACATTACAGAATATTGTTGAACAATTCATATTTTAAATTTTTAATCAAATAAAAGCGTTTACCTGATAATGTTAGATCGGAAAAATTATTTTCAAAAGGTTGGTTATTTGACGAGGCGTGAAGAAATTCACATAAGTCTGCAGCTGTTGGTGGTGATGCTGGTGAACACTGCGATACACTCGATATTGGACTTATACTTGTGCTAGATGTTGGTGTTTCTATTTCATGATCTCTTTGCCTTTGAATCAAACAGAATCCATAAATGTTATATATAAGAAAATTATCTATTATTAATTATTATATTATAATATATAATATTATTTATTACATTGCAAGCAAGAAGTTGTAAATTAAATGTTTTATGAATAATAAATATTTTACTTAACGTGTTTTTTTTTTATTTTATATAATAGGTATGGTATAAAGTAGTCTGATTATTTAAAATTGGGTAAGTAATAATTTGTAATTTTTTTTTTCAAATTTTAATTAATCAAATACAATACAATATAATTTTTCAATTATTATTATCGTCTATCTATAACCACTTTTGGTTCATCTTTTTTATATTGTTAACTTCATTGATAATTTATATTATATTTTTAAATATTTATAAAATTGTTTAATTCGTATAATTGCAAATCATAATTATAATTATATTATATATATTATATATTTAATAATAATAATATATGATCTATAGGTAGGTATATCATGTGTTTTAATTTTGAGTTAATTACCTATAATAATATGCATGCTCATTGAATTCTGTATTTGTTTTAGTGTTAATGTTATAACAGCATAATGAAACGGACGATGAAAGATCGTCAAGAACTTCCATGGAGACTGATGACTCTATAATGTTATCATGTGATCCACTATTTTCATTCTAAAAACAAAATACATTAAACATTGAAATGTTAATTATTATTTAATATTATGAATTGAAATCTTACACTTATGCCATTTATAGTTTCTAATTTAATGTTATAATAATATTATTGATAAAATAAAAGTTCAAGTGAAAGTTATTATTATTATTATTTTTGTAGACAAGTCGTATATATTATTATTTATTTATTAATTATTGTTATTAAATTTGAATTTTTTTATACATAATAATTATGTGTTACCTATTTTATAATATTATATTTTAGATTCTAAACAAAGCGAAGAATGTATTGGTTTTACAATGATGTGTGTTGGTCCTCTATATAAAGGTCATTTTTCGAATTTCTCAAAATTGACCATATGCGACAAAAAAAACTATGAAAAAATGACGAAAAAACGGCATTTTTCACGAAAAATGAAATTTCGACGAATTCGATTTCAATATTTCACTTTCATAATAACTCAGGTAATTTTTAAGTTAGAGACTTGAAAAATTTTTTGGGTGTTGACATAGGTATTATATATATGCGATTCAAAGTCTAATTAAAATTAAACACCATGATTTGCACTCCTGTATCCCTGCGGCAGGAGTATCAGCTCTTTTATTAGATGTATGTATACAATTAATACAATTTAAAATACAAATAACTGTATATGAGAACATAATTTAAAAGTAATTATTAGAAAGTATTAAAAATTTAAAAATATTTAAAGTTAGTATTAAAAATATAACAAAAACAATATATTATGATTTGGCTACCTTAATATAATCAGGCATAGCTGCTATGAATTGTTCGGCTAATGTCAAAACTGGTACATCTTGTTTCCCTGTAAAAAAATAAAACATAAAATATAATAGCACTGAAAATATGTTAAAAGTGTCTTTTAAATATCACGTATATAAATTACTATGCTTTCAAGGTAAAATTATCAATTAAATGCTTACCTGATTACTGTGAGGTCGTTGTACTTACACGTATAGTATATATAATATAGGCAAATTAGTTATTGGATGCCTATTTTAAGTTATTTACTTTGAAGAATTAATTTTATTATAATTTATTCAATTGTAAGAAATAAAATGATTAAACGTTTATAAATTATTAACAAGTAAATTTTATATTAATTAATTTGTATGCACGGTAGGTAATTTTTTTTATTAGTATAGAGTATAGATTATATCATACAATCTCTTACGATGATGTTAAATTCTGATGTGAAAACGGGGTCATGTTAAATTTTGATTTGATACTCGATATTTTATTAACTCAGTGTTTTTGTATATTTATGGCACGGTTGAAATTTATACAAATCTGTATAGTAGTTAATCACAAATTAAAATGCTATAATTGTCTTACAAAATAAAAATAATAAAAGGAATAAAGAAAATTAATAATATTAGTATATAATAGTAAAAACATTCAATTATATTATATGAAATACACGACGTGTATTACAATAATGATGATATTCGTTTAAGTTTTATGTACTTATGTTTAAATTAAAATTAGATAATTATAACGATTGGTCAACTATTTGAAATTTTTAGAATAAACCACAATTTTATATAAGACATTTTCAAAAATTTAAATATTAGGTGGATATTAGTTCAATTAATTGTTTTCTATAAATGTTGTCCGGCGAGTTGAATAATTAATTACCAAGTGTCATTTTGAACCCAAAAAATTTATACGTGGGTATTTAAAATGGTCTGGTACTATAATAACTATATAACGATTACAATAATAATCATATTTTTTAGTTTATTGCGGAAATTTATTTAGATATATTAAAGTCTTCATGACGCACGGAATAATATATTTTATTTCATTATAATATTAATTATATTTATACGAAAATAAAGTTTATTTATTTTTATTATTTTTATTTGAAACACAATTTTAGTATATTTTCATACCGTGTTCCTTGGGACTTTTAGGTGTTTGAACAGCGTCTTCGAATCTTGCATCATTATGATGACGTTTGTCGTTCGATCGCGTGTTAACATTTCTGTGGTTTTCACCACACACATCAACGCCGTCCACTGGTCCACCGGCCAGCGAGGTTACCATGCCTAACGGTCAGCCAATCAAATTCTACCGTAACAAGCTAATAAAAATAAAAGCTATCGAATATGCATAAAAGTATGAAAAATAAATAAAAATAATAAAACCCTTCTGGCTTTCTATATAACCATACATTGGGGCGGTATACATTATATTTTATTATCTAATGTTGGCATTTAAGTTTAGTATAGCTATCATGGTATACCAATTACATTATAACTATAACCCCTCTATAAAAACGACGATCAAAATAAATAAATAAATAAAAACGAACATCAAACATAATATTAATTATTATTCTTGAAGTATGCCCTGTAATACGATCTTCGAATAGCATAATAATAATATAATAAATAATATAATAATAGTAAATCTCGATTTAAAACAAATAACTAATATCATAATATTTTCGTCTACGGATAATATATTATTATTATTATTATTATATTATAATAATATTATATTATGGCCTAAATATAAATCAATAACATTACTCTACAGATAATTATTATAATATTTAACTATATAATATATAAATATTATATCATTATACTCATATATTGTATATACGAGTAAAACGATATTTCGTTAACACATCATGGCAATTAAATACCAACATATTATTAGTTATATATAGCAATATAAAAATAAATAATAAAATACATAATAATATATTATATGAGTATATGTTTAAAACACAAATTTACGTATAACCTACGAATACATAATAAATTAATTTCTAAATGTTAACATAAGTTAAACCAAAATTTAAATAATATACCTACATATTTGATTTTTATAGTATTATAATAAATAGGTATATTATATTATATACCTCTAACCACTGAAAGCGAAATTTCGAAGTCTAATATTTTAAATATATAATGTATGATATTAAAAATATAAAAAATACAACATAAAAATAATAATAAATAAATATATAAATAAAATACTTACAAATTATAAAGTCAGATGTAGTTAATACTGGAGATTTTTCCGATGAAACTATTGATATTCCACTGTCCGATGTTGGAGATTGCAATGGCAAAAATAAATTCTTTTGGAGCCTTTTACAAATAATGTTTGTTAGATATACATATTTTATTATATGAATAAGATAAAAATATTACGTAAGTACACATATAAAAACACTACATTACGAATAATGACTTAAAATAAAAAAAAAAATGGTATATACTTATGAATGGATGGTCTAGGAAATGAAGTTTTACTAAATTGATCATGATAATCATCTGCTTGAAAAAAACTATTAGGAAGTGGTCTTTTGGTGCTTGTTGATTTAATAACTTTATCTTCTTTTATTAAGCCTAAAATAGTTAATGATATTAAATATTATTTTATAAAAACGAGACTTATTATTAAAAAAAAAAAAAAATAATAATAATAATAAATTATATACTCATAATAGTAACAGACTTACTATCCGGTGATATCAGATTGTTGACATTATCAATTTGTTTATTGATTTCTTGTTTAATGTTACTGAAATAATGTAAAATAATATTAATAGGTACATTTTATAATAAGTCACTCGTAATTTTGTACACCTACCTATTTATTTCTTCGGGTCTTAATAATACGTCATTATTTTCATTTTCGGTAGTGTAATATTGATTATGATTGTAATCATTAAAATCTGCAATTTTAATTATAACATAAAAATGTTTTATAAAGCAATAATTATTATAATATTATATTTCATACATTGATTAACTGATTCTAAGATATCAGATTGACCATACGTTTGGTTCGAATTATTATTTGAAATTTGAATGGTTTGATACCACTGGCAAAGTAAGACTGCTGTATCTTTATGTCCCTTTTTACAAGCCCACATCTATAGAAAACATGTTTTTCTTATGTAATAAAAAATATATTTTTATGTTATGTACATAATAAATATTTTACCAATGGCGTAAATCCTTCCCGATCTTGTTTTGAAACATTGACTTCCATTTCCAAAAATAACGATACATTTTCCAATTTCCATTGTAGTAATATATACACAAGTCTTATATATATATATATAAAACAAACAAACAAACAATTTTATACAATTATTTATACATCTTTTATGTATCAATAATTATACTTACTTAGAATATCCCAAAAAAGCAGCAATATGCAATATAGTTGTTTCAGTTTCTAAATGTTTGATATTGCATTCAGATTCAGATTTCCACGAAAACTGTTTCATTTTTTCACAATAACTTACTAGTTGATCTTCGAAGTTAGACTTATTAAATAAAGCTATGCTTTCTTTCTATATACAATATACATACATATACATATATAATTAAAAATAATTATTTTTCTTGATATTTTATAAAAACTATAAAATTGTCCTCATTTCGTACCATTGGATGATCGGTCGGTTGATTATTCGACTGTAAGTAATCTTCAAGCGTATCAAGTTTTTGAAGTAAATGAAATTTGAGTAGAGATGGTGTATTGAGCATTGATAATGATGATATAGTAAGTGGAAATTCGTGTTGTCGATATTCAAACATGACTGTTGTCGATATTGTCCTTCCATCTATAATTACTTGTAATGTAACTGTACCTATATCGTGAGCTGTAAAATTATATTAATATAAGGTATTAATAAAAATAATATGTAGATTAATAATATAATAATAATGTAAAACACCAGAATTAACACGAAAGAAAATAATGATAATTCAGTTTCATTTATTTATTACAATTTAATAAATACTTTTTTACAAAACATCTTAATAAGACATAACTCATAATTAAGTGTCATAATTAGTGTATTTAAAAAATAATTATAATAAGTCTAATTTATATAATATAATATATAATATATAGGTATATATATATATATAGTACTATTTTTATAAATCGATATACTTCAACGTTCAATTAATATTACTTTTTTTTTTTTATATAAAGATATAACATTAACACGTTTTTTTGTTTTTAAACGATATGATAATAAAATATAAACTATACATTTTGATTAAATATATTATAATTATAACAAAAAATGTTTTTTCCCCTAATCGTCAATACCTTTAAATTATATTTTAAAAACAAATAAACGTTTTAATAAAATATATTATAGTTTATTTATAATATTATATTATAGTGTATAAAAGTAGTTTATAATAATCACGCGTTTTCAGTTAAATATATTATCATTTATTCGTTTATTTGTTTTTCCATAAAAAATTGTGTTTGCAATAATTATAATACGTAATTTTTTTTACCTGGACAGTAACACCGCAAAACACCACCTTGGATTAATGTGCTCGGAACTGTGATCGTATCGAACATAACAGTGTACGACGAGGAAGAGAACCAAGGACCAGTGATTAGTACCTTAACACCTCCCTAAATGTAATTAAAACAAAAACAAAAAAACATTGTAATATAGGTGTAAGTTGTAAGTTTTTAACACTGTTATAACTGTGAATTATGACAGACCTCCGGAAACGCCCACTCGGGACAGTAGTCAGTTATTTGTAGCACGTTCATGTCTAATTGCGTCTGTATGTCCATAGAGTTTGTATCTATTTCCGTCACCAGATCTGTGAAAAAATGCGATAATTATCGTACACTATTTTAATATAACGTATATGGTTAACTATATAATAAGTGAAGAAAATCGCATTCACTTGGCGTTTGATGTGTCGCGGTGTGTTCTAAGATGTCTAGTTCTTGAAAGTCGGTTAACATGTCGAAAGCGTCCAGACTCACGAAAACGTCGTCCGGAGTGTTGTCTAAATTTTTATTGTTTCTACCGTCGTCCAATCTGTACCTATATATACACGTTAATATTATATTAAAAATATACACATAATATTTCGGATGAGTAATTAATTTTTTTTATTTCAACGTGATAATGGGTAGAAAAGACGCGAGTAAGTATTTGCATATTTTAAATATTCGATAATTTCGAAATGTGTCGTTTTAAAACGATTTATAGAAATATCGTGACCGTAAAACAAAAATACATATTATTATAATAAATCATTTTATTAAGTTAACTTAGATGTTTTACCGTAGTATTTGATCGGTATTGGTGCACGATGCCGGCATGTTCGCCGAGAGTGTCTGTTGTATGTCGTCGTGAGAGAGATCTAATGTTACATCGTAATATTCCGATTTCAAAAGATTCGAATTGTGTTTAAGTTGTTCTTGACCGTGGAAAATGTGTACGTTATGATCGTCGGTGTTCTGAGCAGTACCGTGATACGGTCGTTTGTCCGTGTATACTTGTATTACTTCATCTGAGGTCTGTGGTTTATACGATATCATTGTAGTGGGAATATGATTGTTATCCGTCACATTAATGTGCCCTTGGTCGTTTACAATCGGATTGTTATCCATCTGTCAATAATAATAAAACATATCGTTTTGTTTCGGATGTGATTCAAATTACATTCTAAATGGTATTCTAAATATTAAAGATTACTATTTTCCGAACTACGTTTAATATTATTATTGAAATATTTTAATTTTAAATTTTATTATCATTTAAAATATACGAAATAAATTACAGTTTTATTTTAAAACGGTGAACACTTTATTTTATATTATACGTAATATTGTTATGGTGTAGTTAATATAAAAACGTAGTTAAATGTTAACTTTTGAAACACATTGTGTTCCTGGAATAGAATCATTTCTTAAATATTTAATAATTTTATATAATAAAATTTATTAACTACCTACCTGTAAATGAATATTTTTAAATTATAAATTAAAAAGTAATATTTATAAGTATTCGAGAAATACATTTCAATAATTAAATTAATAAATTATAAAATCGTTTATTGTGTATAGATGAAAAAGACTTTAAAAAGTCTAACTGAAAACTTACGCATTCGTTTTTAAGAATAATTTGTTGTTGATTACCAAAGTCACTGGTAGAATTTGATAACATAATGTTATTATGTATTGTGGAATTTGATGGAGTTTTTCCAACCTGCCCCTGCGTCTATAATTCAAATTTATTCAACAATTAATCGTATTTATTAATATTGTTAAACTAGAGTTGTAGAATTAATATATACCTATATAGAAATAAAATTATTTAATAAGTATTTAATTTTGACTATATTTTTTAATATCTTAAATTTTGACATACCTTATTAACATGATTGCCGATCATCAATGTGTTTATTGTACTCCTGGAACTGTTGATATGATGATTGGTAAGTAACATAGTTCCGGGTCTGGATCTATTCCCAGTAGTTGATGACACCTATAAATATTTTAGCATTTTACTATTTACGTTATTCTTCAATTGGATAAAATATTATCAAGCACATAAATAATGGTTATCTATATTTATGAAAATAAAGTATAACAATTAAATAGTTCTGATTTAATTTTAAATATTTTACAAAGTAAATATATAGTAGGGCATCACTGAACTATTAAGGAAAAGAACATACTTCAACTCAATAATTACATATACAAATTAAAAGTTGATTAATATTTTTTTTTTTTTACATATTATTATGTAGGTATTAGAATATTTTATATCGTACTAATTTTATATTTATTTATGAATTTTCATGAATTATATGGAAGTGACTATAATATACCCTTTGCATCTCTTGGTGTATAGTTTATTTGTATAATTATTATTATTTTGTACACATACGTATATATATATATATATATATATATATATTATTATTATTATTATTATTATTATTATTATTACAAATATTGAAATATGTATACCTCAAATAAAAAACACGAATTTAATAAATAAATATTAATATTAGATAATAATTAATAAACTTATATACGCATATATACAAGTTTATAATGGTAATACACAAAGTGATACAAATTTACTACGTGTTCAAAATGGAAATTTTTTTTTATATCTGAGAAAAAATATAAAATATTTTCAATATTGAAATTCTTCTAAGTATATAATCGTATCTAATTATATTTACATGACAACTATATGTATTTGAATAGAAAAAATACATAAAAAATGTATATTTTATAAAATGCATTCAAATTAAATTTATATATATATATATATACGAGTATATTATAATTACATTTACGATTTTTTTCGGCTTAATTAAATTAACAAATTTATTCTATTTTTTCGTATACCTAATAGGTTTTCGTACAACCTAATAAAGAAAATAATATTATTGTTTTTATATAGACACAGTGATTCATTTAAATCAACTAATTAAGTTACAATGTTTATTTTTTAACATGAAAAACTAATATTGAAACTTATTTATCTAGTTGTCATCTATTATTTCCTATAAGTATTAAAGATTTAACCTGATTGTTGTCAGATGGTGAAATTCGTCTTATTGGACGTGAACATGATTGTCCGTCAGCGCACGTAGAGTCTGGACATCCACATTCCAACGTTCGACTCAGTAACGTTGCTCTCGCATTTTTTTGCCATTCCATTAATTGTGTGACCATAGCGGCCACACACTCAGCTGTCTATGGAAATAAAATGTATAATAATTTCATCGGATAATACTAAACTCGTTCACTGTCCGATTTGTATATTATTCGTATTTTACACAATTATCAATATGTTATCTTATAGTTGTCTTATAGTAATCTTATGTTGTCTTTATAGTTCAAGTTGAAGGTTTAAATAAATAATATTATTAATAAACCGCCCCCATATTATTTATATTATTAATCTATAACGCCCATAAATATTTATATAGGACATTCAGAATGTTGTTTTTAAAAATATCAAATATTTGTTAATTTTAATTTTTCGTTTTTTATTTAATTTTTTTAATTTTTATAATTCAATAAAATAATTTTCAACACGGTTTTTATAATTTAGAATGAAATGAAATTTGATCAAAAGTCTAGAACTATTTGAAATATTAAATTTTTATATAAATTATAATAAAATTGTGATATTAGATAGAAGATATGTTAATGACATAGATTCTAAAAAACTTTAAATAAATTTTCAAACTAATTTCTATACTTTATAGTTTAAAAAAAACATTCTAGGTATAAGATTAAATTTAGATTTAAAAAGTTCGATATAGGTTATAATATTGTGTTTTTGCATATTATAATAATGTTGGATGAAGCCAAACTTTTAGTTTATTGAGTTTATATATCTATATATAATATATATATATATATATAATTCCTATATTGGAGATGATATTTTTTATCTACGGTTTTAGCATGCAAAAGTTGATTATCATTTCGGAACAATATAATTCGAAATCATTTGATATTTCACTTTTTGTAAGTTTTTCAAATCAATTATTATTTCATGTCCATATTAAGGACATATTAAGATTTTTAGAGAAATACTCAATAATATAATATATATATATTTTTTTTTTGATTATAAATTTATAACTTATAGTACCTACTTTATAGTGACTATAAATATTTATAACATAACATTTTATAATATATCATTATATTTATATATTATCTCATAAAATAAATAAAATCATATATGATTAATGTTTTATCATAATTTTTCCATTAATTTAAAAGTGTTTATGTAATATAATAGTACAATTACATATTATAACAGAGATAATTTTGTTACAAATTAAGATTCATTTGTTTTGTGTCATAACGCAAGCATATTATAATAATATATTAAAATTTATTTTTATAGTTAGACTTAGAATACTATATTTTTATTAATTTTATATTTTATTGTTATTATAATTAATTATTATATAATATCGTATTATATACAAATTGAAAATATACGTGCCTATTAATTAAATTATTAGATTGAAATTAAATTTAATCGAAATAAAACATGGTTTTTGATTTTGATTTAAAGTTTTAAACCAGCGTACTATTTATTATGTGGTGTATTTTTATTTCTCTTTTATCTAGTTCGAGTTAGATCAAAATAGTTTTCTATGTGTTTCTACACCTATTTTTTTGTCCATTCCACTTAACCTTTCATATCATTTTATAGTTTTATATTATATCATATTATTTATTATATGTACGTATATTCGAAATATCTATAAACTACAAATAAATATTTACGGTATAAAAAAATGTAATGTACTCGGTACTCACAGATGCTTCCGTTTCGTTGTTAAGATTGGGGTCTTCTTCATAAACTAAAATAAAAAAAAATTTAATTTATTGTTATAAAAATTAACTCTATAACAATGTTTGAATTTAATTTTATCAAATTTGATTAATGTTAATGATTTATATACTTACACATAGGTTTTAATTGTGATAATAATTCATCTTTTGTCCACTCTTTACGATCAGCCCATAGTGCAAGACTAGGAGAAATCACGGATAACTTGTTGTCGTCTGGATAGGGTACATTTAGATAATGCACTAACACCATATCCGGATTCTGTAAAAAATTGGAATATAAAGTTATTATTGTGTAATATGTTGAAAATAAATAAATGCATTTTAAATTGTTTATCTTGAAAATATAATATTAAGTTTTCTTAAATTAATTATTTAGTAAATTTAATTTTTCCATAAAATTAAGAAGGTAATTTAATACGTAACATTTGCAGATAATAATTAAATTGTATATATGATATAAACTATATAATTATAGTAAATTACACAAATTTCAATTGGTAGTTATTAAATTAATAATCAACGTTTGAACAGTGAAAATTGTATAGTTAAATTTTTCACAAATTACTTTCAATACCTAATATATTAATATTATACCTATGTACTATAAAAAACTTACTTGAAGTAACCAGTAACACCTTCTATGGAATGTTGGCAGTATCGCAGAATGGACATAACACCCATAGATGCACTAAAACAATAAAGTACCTATATCATTATTTATATTTTTAAATTTGTGATACCGTGAAAAATTAATTTATATGAATATTATTTATATTTCACAGTCGTAAAATAATAATAAATAAATATATTATAATATATTGAATACAAGTAAAAACAATTTTAATTTTGATTAATTTTAGATAATTTTTAATTAATATTAGGTAAATATTATAATACAGTTTCATATTATGCGATACAATATAATGATAATGTCGTTATATTTTTTCTAAGTGTTATAACCGCGGTCCTGTATAGTATGGTTAGTGCGACGGCGGTTTGAAACTTAAAAATCTCATCTTTCGGTCACGTTACATGAGCTTCCATGGGGACTTTTTCCAAGATTTGTGGCATCGTGTCTTAATGTTACGGTACCGCGAACGTAAGATTTACATACCGAGCTACCACGACCGTGTTCTCTTGGTCCATTCCCGTGTATTCGTTCGTTCGTTTTCCGAACCGTGTCCAATTAAAATCATTGTAATTTTACTTACAGCGGACTTCGAAGACGAAAATTTTCTTGCAGTGGACTTTCGCGGAGGCGAGCAACCGAAACAGTTGACTCCGAAGTTTCTTGTCGTAATCACATTTGAAATACAATAATAAGTCGTTCACTCCTCCGACCATATCTTCACCAAATTTAATTGTCCGTAAAACGTGTTTACGATTGTTATAGCGAATAATGAATTTTATAATTACAATACATTTGTAAAAGTTCAGAAGACCACATGAGTATAATACTGTTCTTATACACTTATATATATTTTGTTTTATTGATTTATTTTTTGTTATATTTAGTACATTTTACAGAAAAAATGATATTATTATTCAAATGAAAATCCTTAAATATATAAATAATATATACTATATAATTTATATTCTTCTTTATAGTTATATACTTACTTATATTATATTTTATAATTATGTTTGTATATCTAACTAAATTATAACTCACGACTAATAAATTTACTAGATAGTAAGTTGGTACCTATGTTTATAAATTATTATTTATAATCTATATGAATTTAATATAATTTTTTGTTTACAATTCAATATATTTAAAAATATATTAATATAGATTTATAATTTACTCGTACCTATATACCGAACATAACGTATATAAACAATTTCAAAATATATAAGTATAGGGTAGGTTACCTACTGACATAACTTTATTTCTCTTATATAAATATATTTTATAACTAATAATTTATAATTATGATTTTGTTTTAATAATTGTAATTCAATAACGTTTCTTGAGTGTCATTGAGATATTAATTATTTTTATCTTTATTATATATATAAATAAGAGTGTTTACATTAAAAATAATATAAGAAATATTAAAAAAAAAAAATATGTTTAAATAATACAAGTATATTAACATAATATGATTACACTGACCTCGGTTCCTTGAACTTTTAACTTCATGTGGTCTTCTCGAGTAGTCTTTCCGTCTTTTCTTTTTTTCCAACAGTATCCATCACGCCTGTATCGCACTTTTTTTCTACTGTATAATAACATCGAGCCACTTTTGGGTCTGAAATATACGTCAATACGATCTATATCATATACAGGGATCCGGATTAAGAAATAAAAAACATTAATTATGATTATATACACAATATTATAATTCGTCAAACATGTTTTAAAAATAAATATTATGTACATATGAAATTTATACATCGTAATGACGTAATGTATTATAGGAAAAACAAATTTACAGTACAGGACATTTTTAAGTTACGTTAAATTTACTACTGTACTTGTGTCAATATATTTTATAAAAAACATAATTACCAAAATTTTAAATAATTATATAATAAATCTAAATGTAGTACTATTAAATTTTAATATTACTTAGATAAAGTAATATGTAATAACTGATATCAAGATAACAAAAATAATTGCTTCTTTCATAAATGAATTCCATAATAATGTAATTGTAATTAAAATTTTAATGTTTTAACTTTTTTTAGGATTATTAAAAAAATATAGTTCTTTTTTTACACAAATACATTAAATTTTATTAAATTTTATTAAATTTTATTATTATTGAAAATTTAAAAAAAGTATATTTAACAAATTCAATTAATTACCTTAATATAATTAATGATGTAATATAATATAAAATATTATTTTTATAACATAAGAATATTTACATGAAAAACATTTAGTAAATTATAATATGTTCTGATATTATTTATTTTATTTTTCGACAAATGTACATAAAATTTGATTTTTAAAATATTATAATTAACATAATATAATTGTAATTGAATCATTGTTTTTTCATTGTATTTTTGAATTTTTGATTAAGTTAATCTACTGATATAACATTTTATACTAATTTAATAAATTACATTAAATTTTAATTAAGAATAAAATATACATAGGTATGTTTTTAAATTAGACAATTTGTTGACCGCTTATTTTAAAATATTGAATTCTTTATTTTTGTTAACAAAATTGTTTAAAAAATATTTTGACGCCTAAAAAAAACAAAAAAAACAAAATATAGTTGTCAGAGATTTTCTTAAATTATCTTTATTTCTAAATCGCTCTGCCATAGTGCTCTCCCGAGGAGTTCCTTGACGAGCGATAATTTAATTATTTATTTCTCGTTTATTCGAAAACTTTTCAATCGTGTAAGAAGAAGGCTGCGAAAATATTAACTTTAAAATGAAAGTTTTTTCGCACTAATTTGCAGAAAAAGTCAACAACATCCTATTGTTAGTTATTCACGGATAATAAAACTAAAAGAGGTTGAAAAAATATTATACACGTTGTCTTATATGCTGGTAGAAAATTTAGAATTATTTTGCCTAGTTACTATATATAAAAATATGCATAATATGTTTAATAATATTTTCGAATGAAACAGAATTCGTTACATAATAATTAATACGAGTATATACTTGTTTTTATTTTGCACGTAAGATATTCGTATCAAAATATTATAGTTATGTTTCGTATAAATAAAAAAAAAAGGTTATTGGAATTCTGGATACGGACGATATAAGGTCTTTAGAAAGTATTAGATAGTATATTAGTTGTAAAACATTATAATGTACGTTGTATTATTGTTAACATTTGAAAACAATGATGAATCAAAAATTCAAAATGAATCATTCCGAGTGAAGCTTCTTCTGATATTAGTAATTTGTAATTAATACTAGGTATATAATATTAAGGTTATAAAATATAAATTTTTTTTTTTATTAATGGCTATTAAAAAAATTATTTAATATTTAGTAATGTATATACAACTAAATAAAATACTTCAGAATAAATTTAAAATAATTAAAACTGTTCTAATGCATTGTATCATCTTTAATTATAATAATATTATATAAATATCTATGTGAATATTAAAAACAATAATTTTTAATTATCAATATTATGTTAATTTTCTTTAGTTACCATACAATTATTATTATCAAATCTCGTCAATAAAAATAATTTTTCAATGTTTTTTTTTACTTTTTCATTATGTATACATTTTTTGTCATATCGTTTTTACCAGAAATCAGAAAAATTAGATACCTAAAGTACCAACAACGAGTAGATTCAATTACTACAAGTAACCTAATCCACTTGAAGTATCATAACTATTATTAATACTAGTTACTAACCAAAAAGTATAAATTTATATTTTATGTAAAATTAGTAAAAAAGCTCATTTAAACTTCTTCCATTTTTTAAAAGAATTAAAATTAACAATAATATGTTTATGACAATGCGAGTTAGTCTTAACCTAACTTAATTTTTATTATCTATAATACTATATTAATTACGAATTATAATCAAAATTAATAATACTGAAAATTGTAAAATATATAAGTATTTGTTTTTATTGTGGTTATTATAAAATGTCAAATATTTTTTTAATTAACATTAGTTTTACACATAAGTTTTGTAACAGGTTACTTTCTTCATCGTATGTTGAATTCCATTTTTTTTCTATTCTTCAAAAGAAATTAATTTTTTTTTTAATCGTCCAAAAATATTGTACGGAATAATATTTGTTTTAAAATATCTTGAAAATTTGGATTTCTGTTTATAAATCTATTCCAGCGTACTAAAATAATTATAGTTAAAATAAAAAAAATCCATCCAAAAATAGCGACAATTACATAAAGTAATTTTAATAATTCTGTAATCATATTTTTTTTTTTTATAATAAATTTAATTAAATTTTATTAAACATGATAAATTATTTTTATAAAGTACGTTTCTCTATATTTATATCTGTATACATCAACAAAATAGCCAGTTACATATCTATTAAAAAATAATAATAATAAATGTTTTCAATACGGACAATTGGGTTTTAAGTTTTTAATATTCATGTAAAAAAATGTATAAATACCTAGGGGGTAAAATATTTTGTTTTATTAGTAGACTGTAATTGTGCCCCTATAATAAACATAGGCCACATGGATGCACGTACACGTGGTGGTTTTAGAGGTTCGCCCCCGAAATTTTTTCCAAAATTATTGTAGTTAATAAACAAGTATTAAATATTGACATTTACAGTAAATTTTATATATAAGTAACTTGATGTAACCTTATAAACCCCAACCGAATTTTTTTGTGTATACGTGCCAGGGAACTTAAGATATACTTACCGCAACCTTGAATTCGTGATTTATATATAATGGGTACATCACACGAATACATGATATAAAGTAAAATATTTTCAGTTTGTGAAACATTTGAAAGGTAAAATCATAAAAAATTAAGTATTTAGGTATGTATTTAATTTTCATTTTTCTAGATTTAATCTAGTATGTTTATTGTTTATAGCATAAATTATGTGTAATATTATTATGATTTTAATTTTAGATTGAAACATTATTTCTTACGTTATAATTAAATGTATATTAATATTTTAAATTCATTATTTTATTTGTTAAAATGATATTTAATAATTTGTTGCTTACACTAATATCATTTTATAATATAAGAAATAAATATGTTTATTGTATATTATACTTACATAGAGAAAAAATTTAATTATATAAATTTGATATATTTTAAAAATGTATAGACGAAAGAAAAGTTAATAAAATATCTCTCTGTTTTTAATATAACTCGTATTATACAATTATAATATTATTTATTATAAAATTGAAACATAAAATTGTAAAATAATTGTTATTTAAATCCATTCTATGACATGTATATATAGTTAATTAAAAAAAAAAATAAGAATACACCAATATTATCAAATTACCGTGACAATATAATATATAAATTATAATTTATTTTGGTAACAATAATTTAAATATTATTATTTACATGCTGTTCAGGTGTTTATATTATGTTATACAATAGTGTTAAATGTAAATAACATATATTATATTATAACATAATATTATTATTGCTGGTGACGCTTACATCATAAATCACGCAATAATATTAAGAACGTTAGAAAACGTCAGAATTTACGTGATTTAATTTAATTAAAATACTAAATAATTCGAAGTCCTAAATGATAAAAATTCCGGAACGAATGGGATCAAATAATGAAAAAACAATTAGTATGCATAATTGAAACGCTTCGAATAACTTAAAGGTCCTTGTAATTAATAATTTCCTTTACGGATATGTATTCCGTTTGATTACTCAAAATTTCATCGTCAAATTATCGTCACTATATCCTCTTTAAACCTGTATCCCTTCTATTTCTCTTTAATTTTTATGTTAACGATAAATCAATTTTATACGTTATAATTAATTGACATTTTTTTCTATGTTATTATATAATCAATGTTTTCGTTTAAATTTATTTATTTTTTATAATAGTGTGAATTTCAAATTTTTTACATCATAATTAATCTATTCATGTTTGAATTATAATGTATACGAGTTAGTTAAATTTTCTTAAAAGAATATTCCATCATTTGGCTTTGGAGAATAATTTATTATTTCTATATAAATTAGACATTTAAATAAAATTAAAATAGTTAATTTGAAATAACACATAACTAAAAGTTACATTATATAAATAAACAAAATTTACATCCCTTTCTAGTACAAAAAATACTACAACTAATGACATAGGAAAAAAACATACAGGTATATCGAATAGTGAAATAATAACTTACCTTATTTTTACTTCTTTTGATTGCCATTCATTATGTCTTTCAAAATTTATTAATATAGCCGCTATTTCCTGAAAGAAATAAAACAAAAATTATATTTATTATTTTTAGTACACTGTCCAATTTTAATTGTTTAAAAAAGTTATTTGTATTAAATATTTTATTAAAATCAAATTTATAAATAAAATGTATAAACGCACACACGAAATAGTCTTTTCCTGGAATAATAAAAATGTATATGATTTATATTTAGTTCGTTATAGTTTTACAAAAAGATAAATATTAAGTTTCTGTTAAAAAGTTTTTATGTTTTATAATATATCTAGGTACATATTATTTATAAATAAAAACATTGAATATTTAACTTGAGTTTTGAACTTATCATAATTAAAATCACGAGACCGTTTTTTTATTATTCAACTAAACCCTACTCAATTCACGGAAGTTTTGAAAATTATTTTTTGTTGTGTACACCTATTTTCGTCAGGTGTTCTCTTAAGATACAAACATTAAATTAAAAGCAAATGTATTGCATATCAATATCTATAAAGTGAATACAATTTTACTAATTCGAAATGAACACAAAATTAATTGCAATAAGAATAAAAGCAGAATTAGATACTACTGAGGAAGAAATATAGTTGAGGAAAGTATAATTGGTGATGTTATAGTATTAAATTGTAAATTGATTAAGATTTGAATGCAATGATAAATCATTACATTCCAAAAAAACGATTCTGAGTGAAGTTCAGTCAGATAATATACTTGTAGGTATTGAAATGATTTAAATTTTCACAAATTTACTAAAATGTCATTAGTCAATAATTGATGAAGTATTTACTAATTATTATCACCATTAATTATTCTTTCCTTATATTCCCATTAAAACATTAACCATTTTACTAATATAATAATAATTAATAATACGTAATAATCAGTACAGGTGTACAGGTAATCATTATCACTACAATCGCTCACTATCAGACTAATATTATTGATAATTTAATATTTTTAACAAAAAAATATTTATATCATATTAATTGACTGATTAAATCGTCTGCTACTTCTGACTATTGTTGTTCATTATCTCATTATTTATTTATCGTTAATGTCCATCACTAATTTATACCTATATTTGACCGATTGACCGAACTACGCTTAGTATCATTTCGAATTGATTTATCAATTAATGATTTATTAATCATAATGAAATTACAAAAAAAAAAAAAAAAAATACAATAACATCACTATTATCCTTTCCTCACCTGTAACCATTCCAATTTGGTTTTTTATACTTTAAACAGCTATAAAAAAATCGTAAATGCAATGATTCACAATTAATTGGAACTGAGTTAAGTAACATACATTTGAACTTCAATAAAATTTTCAAAACTTTTAAATTTTTTTGTCAATTTTATTTAACATTATTGTAAAATATTAAAATATAATAAGAAGGATCCATATAAATACTTTAAATATTGATTTTAGTGAAATTTCAACTTTAAACACATATAAAATAAATTAACGTAACGATTCAAAAATTTTATCACATATAATATATATAGTACCTATATGAACACTCGAAAAATTTTCAAGTCTCTAAGTTCAAAATTTTTTGAGTTATCATGAAATATTGAAATCGAATTCGTTAAAATTTCACTTTTCATGAAAAATGACGGGTTTTTTTTATCATTTTCCAGTGTTTTTCCTATCGCATAGTGTCAATTTTTAGAAATTCGAAAAATGTCCTAAATAAAGTACCAACTACATCTACATTGCAAAACCAATACATATATTCTTATCTTCGCACAGAATCTAAAATGTATAATGTTATCAAAACATTTATTTTGTACTCAAACTTATTCTGAACTTTGATCGGTTAATCGTTAGAATGGTATGAATTTCCTATATGTTATTTATGTTCGAAAACGATACACGACATACATGCAAAGAGCAGTGATCAGTATTTCGTGTCTTATTATAAAATATATGATTGAAATGGTATTGAACACCTAATAAATTCATCTATTTTTGCATTTTTGTTTTTAATTATTATCCTACGTATTTAAATATTTTCAATTTTTTCTGTATTTTTAGGAATATTGTTTAACTTTCCATTTTAAAATAATTTCAATTATGACATAATAACATGTTGAATTGTTGACATATTAGACAGGAAGATATTTACTGACACTCGTAATGTCCGTGGATGTTATTTAGTTGTATTTTAAAATATAACAAATCGCTTTTAGCGAAAATAATTCTGTTGGACATTTGAGTTTCGTATGACGTGCTGTTTTTAGTTTTTATTCACGATATGTAAATTTAATATCACGTTCGAGGTACAATGTTATAACAGTAAGTGATTGTGATGGAATAGTATAAGAATCAACGTAAATATGCGGTTAACGGATTGACCAAAGTGACTGATTTAATATTATAATATGAAATATGCGGATGGTATAATAATTAATACGATATTTTATGTGTCCATTATAATACCTACCTACTCGTATATATTAATAATAATAATATTATATCATAACATACCGCGATTCGTTGTATTATACCGTGGTCCGTGGTTGAAATTTACCTACCCGCGTTAACCGATACGAATATCGTAATCGATAAACTCGTATATTATAACCTATATCGTTTAACTGTATAATGCGATTCAGTGGAATTATCCGGAGATCAGATGCACATTATAATAATAGAAAATAATTGAAAAAATTTAAATTATCATTTTATCAACAATCATAAAATCGGTCTATTACGATTAAAATTACACGCAGCATCACAGACATATTATTATTATAAAACGCATATACAACTCGAATACGTTTCGATTATACTACCTCGATAGCGGAATAATAAAAATAACAATAATAATAATACCTAATAATAATGAAAATAATAATAATAATAATAATAATAATTTTGTTATGCGTGCGTAAATATAATACGCCTATATTATAATATGTAAAATATAAATATTACGTGATAAATCTATCGTGTATTTGTTTAATATACTACTACAAAAACAAAAACAACAATAAAAACAGAGAAAATTTAGATACAATTATTATGTTATTGTAAATGTATACCAATAATATACATATAATATATTATAGTTACGCGTTTTGTCTGTGTTATTATATTATAATTTATGGCGTTAAAATATAATATAAAACGGTTAAAACTAATATATTATAGTATAGGTATAATAATGAAATGTCATTATTATGTGCGGACGTCGTTTATTTACGCACTTTGTTAGAATTATATTTATGAACAATATTTAAAACGAAAAAATAATACTCGTATAAAATAGTTTTTCCATATTGTGAACGAATAATAATAATATATAAAAATTGTTATCATTTATCACCAATTTGTGATCACAAAATATTATTAAAACGCTTATGACGTGATCACTGTCTATTCAAATAGGCGTAACTAGGTCTCTGAATTTGGGGGGGGTTTAGATTCCCAGCTGTTTTTTCTCGTAACATTTTCGAATAAATTTCCCTTTCCTACGTAGAAAAGTAACACTTAATAAAATTTTCATGTCTTTAAGTCAACATTGCTTGAGCGTTATCGTGAAATATTGAAATTTATTTCGTTAAGATTTTAGTTTCCGTGAAAAATGCCGTATTTTCGTTATTTATTGGTAGTTCTCCCTATCTTGGAGCTTAATTTAGAGAAATTCGAAAAATGACCTAAATAAAGTAACAACCAGATAAACTTTTCTACTGGAACCATATGCTATTCCTGGTAATCGGATCATTTTTTCTGGTAGTAAAAAGGTGTCTACATACAAACCCCTAAAAAAAAAAAAAACACATAATTGTAAAATCAATACATTTTTCGTTTTGCTCAGAATCTAACATGTCGAATTTTTATCAAAACAATTTTATACAAAAAAAAAAAAAAAAAATACTTTTTTTTTTTTTAATTTTACTAGAAAATACCATACATTTTCAATGTAGTTCGGTAGATTTTTTTTTTTTTTGTGGGGGGAATTAATTGGTGACTGGTGGGCCTAAGCTTCTCTGTTATACGATTATACGTATACGTATTACATTACAGATTATAGTTTTACAGGTAAGAATATATAAATATATACATGATTATTATGAGGTTGAAAATTTGTAATTTACATACCAGCTACTAAGGTTAGGCGAGCTCACTGGTGGAAACGGTGACAAACGAAAAAATATATTATAACGATAAAAAGTAGATTTTATATTTTATTTTTTTTTAATCCTCTTCCGTGGTGGTAGTTTAACGTAATTATTAACCGTCGTTACATAAGGAAAATTAACATGGCCATAAATTATATAGACCACTGTCTGAGTCTGATGTGAAAGTAATAAAATATACTAGCCCCGAGCATATTTAGTACAGCAGAGGTCGAAGTAGAGGGATTATGTGCCGTAAAAGAGGGGAAACGTCCGCCACGCGTAGAATATTAGCCGTGAGGGTGCAGTATAATACATATATTCTGTCGCTACAGGACAAATTTGTCTAACAACAAAACATATTTTTGCCCGACGCACGCAATTTATTATGCCGTTCTAAATTCGATACCGGTGTTTTGATTAAAAATGTTAATGCGTAAAACGAATTTCCAAAGAAAGAAAAGCGAACAACGACCGACATTTTTTTTTTTTTTTTAACGTTTTAAAACAAAATTATATTATGCACACGCGCATAAAGTTCATTATATAACTATAATGTAAAACAATGTTTATACCGTAGAAAATTCACCATCAAACGTACAAAAATATAATATTTATTTATTTTACAATGCTTAAAACTTTTAAGTTGAAATTGACATTACAGTATTACACAGTATAGTGTTTGTGAAATGAATAAAAATATACTCGTAAAAACGAAAATATATATATATATATATGTATATTTATAGGATGTATTGCGTGTACACTCAAAAAATTATTATTATTTATTTATTATAAGTACTCTTTAATAAATTAAAATTTTCTCTTTGTAGACACTTAGAAAGCTGTTTAAACATTTGGAGCACCATACAAATGGTTAACCTATCCTAACCTAAATTTTTTTACAAATTAAAATTTTCACTTTGTAGAGACTTAGAAAGCGGTTTAAACATTTGGAGCCCCATACAAATAAAAAATAATAATAATTAAATAAAAAATAAACGTTTAAATATAGAGTTTAAACAGAAACATCTACTCAAAAAATGTAATAATAATATGTGTATTTTTTATATTAAAAGATGTTTAAATTCTTATTTTTAACCGGATGTAATTATTCAATGTCCTATATTAAAATATATCACAAGGCGGAAATATTATATTAGTATTAATTAATTATAATTTCGAATATCCCATTAGTAAAAGTTGATATTAACGAAATACAAAGTATAGGTATAATTTTTTCGATGATTCATTGATTTATTATAATTCCCGCTATGGTCCTAGACATCTTTTGAATAAAATACGTATGTAGAGTATATATACTTATAAATGGATTCATATAATTGTCGTCATTATTTTGTTTTATAGTTATTACAAAAACAGTGAGAAACCAACTGAAACTGATTATGGGAAATTTTAATACGTTATTCGTCCAGTAAAATAAGTTAACCTCTATAGTAGTTTTATATTCTGAAGAACACGCATATTAACCGCAAACAATTTCTGTTATGCGACAACTGGACAGTTAAATGCACCTGAACAAACACACATTAATGTAATATATAGGTACGTACACGGCAATAAAACGTTTATTAACATCAAAATCCTAACCTATCTCAGAAATTGACGATAATATGAAAAATAATAATATTATTAGTTATAGTTTCATAGACTTTCGGTAACATCGCTTTTAAATTATAATAATATTATGATTAGTGTGTGTACACGACTAGAATGAAAATAATAATTGCACGTATATATTATATATTATTTTTGACGAAATTTATTTCAATTATTTTATGATACCCAAATAAATTTATGACTTATAATATTGTTTTTAGAACAGTTACGAATATATTTATAATTTTTAAAATATAATATTGTGTATTATTTGTTGAAAAAAAATGTTATTTATAATTATAAATATCTAATAAAAAAAAAAAATATATATATATACATGGAAGTTTAAACGTTTTAATTCAGTATAAAATTATAAATTATTACGTAATAATACATTTGATTTATTTCGATTATTTAGTAGAAAAATTCACAACGTCTATTTATTGTTACAAAAATATTGGAAATGCCGTTGCAAAAATTTACTACTCGTATAATCTTTATCAGTTTTGGACGGTATACAATAAAAAAAAAAAAAAAAATACTTTTGCCTAATAATAATAGTAAAGTAATAAAATGGCTCGTTCTTTATGTAGGATAATACGCATGGAACTATACGAGTATATTACGATTTACGAGTTTTCAGACGTCTAGAGTTATTCATTTTAGCTATATTCAAATGAGATTCATAACCCATCTATCATTGCAGAGGACGATATTTTTAGGTCATCGTCATTTATTATTATGGCAACGTTCTTGTCTTAATGTCCTTTTCACACGTATTTATTGCATACGATACGCACATGAACAGAAATCGATGAACTGCCTTTAAACTTTATATTTTTTAAAATGAACAAATATTTTACCCCGACGCATGGTCCGTTTTTCTTTTATATCAGTAAACGCAAATGTCATGACAGGCAAACGTATTGTTGGGAAGAGGTTAAAACGTTTGAATCAGGAATAATAAAAACTATATATAATAAATCATAAAATTAATTGAACGTAATTGTATATATTAATATAAATGTTTGTTTTACAAAGTCTAACAGATTATAATAATTGTATTTTATTATAATTTTAACAAATACGTACATTTTTTAATGTCAACACGCATCAATTTAATATAATATATATTACAAATATTATGTTCATCGATGTAGGTGGTATTGAATTTGATAAAACTTGTTAAAAAAGTGACATAAAAAATTTCCTATTCATATTATTGGAATATAATAAAATAACACTCATCATTAATTTAATGATTTATAATTGTAATTTTCTCTTTATACTAATAATTATTATTATTCTATCATTATTAATATTTCAGCCATCATCAGCACCCAATATGTTATTTCAAGCATAATTTGATTTATTATTAATATGCTTGTGTTATAATTATAATACAATATTACCGATCAATATTATCGTTTTACATAATATATAGTATTTTATAACGATTGTAAATTATAATTAATTTAAATATTGTCCAAAAGTTTCTCAATATCAGACATTTTTATAATTTTTTTTGTAATTATTCAAGTGTCGATAATGAATGCATGCTACTGCAGTCACTGTAGATTGATCGCTATCGACTAAATTTTAGATCGAATGACAATTATAACCTGCTCTTTATTATTATTATTATTATTATTATTATTATTATTATTATTATTATT
>JAIUCT010000011.1:5509166-5526972 GCA_021307375.1 Tetraneura akinire
TTATTATTATTATTATTATTATTATTATTATTATTATTATTATTATTTAGGACCTTATTATTTCATTATTTATAAGTAATATAATTTAAATTAAAATATATTCATTCACAAAACATTTAAGTTTTATTTTAATGTTAACTTATAAACATACGAAATATACATATATATATATCAAATAAGATAGAATCAAAATTAAATAATGTTTGGATTTAATCACGTTACATTAATAATTAAAGAAATATTTGATCGTATAATTAGTAATATTTAGTTATCGTTCATTTTATATAAATAATACCATCATATATTTTTATATTTATTATAATATAATAATTATTATAACTCTACAAGTATATTCTTTAAAAAAATGTTGTTTTCTCTAAGAACTAATGAGACAAAATTAAACCATTTCTACCTGTTAAGTAAAAATGTCCTTGAATTATATTCTTAATAAATAATCGACTCTGGCATATTAATTTAAAATTCATTTAATACCCTAAGTACGATATTGTCGCGTCTAATTGTTGATAAATCAAAAGTATAAATTATAAAATATTATATTAAAATTAATAGGCAAATAAATAGTAATTTAATAATAATATTATTATTATATAGTATTTTTAATTTCTTTGTTAGACGGCGTTCTGTATAGGCAATTTAGGGGCACGTGTGCGTAAGAGCCATAAATATTTAAATATTACGATTTATATCAAACTATATTTTAGTCCGCGGATAATAATATCCGGCAGTAATGAGAAAATAATAAAATATTGCAATAGACAACTTCATAATTTAATAAAATATTTTTTAAATTTATAATATTACAGTTGACAAGGTTTATTTTCAATGATCTATGTTTTTTTTTTTTTTATGTATGAAGACACTTTCTAGGAAGAAATAAAAGATCAAAATATGTACCATTAAATGTGCGTGATGTTTTCATTAGTGAATTTCATTAAATCGATATACTTATAGATAATTATTTTATTTGACCAATATTTTTTTAAGCTAAAAAAAGTAATAATAAAAAAAAGTAAATATAAAGGTAACTCTTCAAATTAACAAATAATATCAATTTTTCGTAAAAATTAAACTATTTTAGTTATTATTTATTAAATATTACACAATATAAAATTTAACTAATAAACTTTACTAAGAATCTCTTTTATGAATAAATTACTGTATTAAAAATAATTTAAAATCCTATACTTCTTTTATATCTTTTTTTTTTTTAATGGAAATAAAGAAGTACAACTATTTAAATTTATTTTATAATATTAATGAATTACATTACTTTTTTATGTAAATTTTAAATAAACAATAAAAAAAATATTATATTATATTCTTTTTACGGTAAATATTTAATTATGTATGATTATATATTTTTATATTACGTAAATTAATGTACACGAACGTTATACTCATAATATATTTTTTGAAATATTTTTATGATGACAAATTTAGTCGACTTAAAAGTTAAAATTATTATTATATATGAAATTTACAAAGTAGTAATGTACTATGGAGTAAAATATAATATATAGGTACTTATTATCTTATTATATATGTATAATTATAATGATTATTTATTTGAGTTTATACATATTGATATTATGATAAAAAATATAATCGAAATCATAAAAATAATAAAAATAACAAAATTCAATTAATTCAATTTAAAAAAAAAAAATGATTAAATTGTTAACATTTAAAAAAATTGATTAAATTTTATCGTTTATATATTATTTATTTTTATGAAAAAATGTTGGAAAATTCAAAATATGACCTAAATAATCTAATGACTAGGTCAAAATTCCTAAAAAAACTATCCGCGCACGTGATTTAATCGACTATTGTTTTTCTCAGAAAAATAATAAACATACCCGTTATACATACTTTTAATCAACATCGTTATGGCAAAAACACATACATTATTTGAATTGCTCGAAATTTAAAATATAAAAGTAGAACAATAAAGAAATACTACATTCATACCTCGACCTTGAGGTTAATTTACTTAAGGTGTAGATGTCCTGAAAAACCTTCTTCCTATATATGCATATGCAAGTACTTGCAAATTATACTATTCTAGTATTTTTTACTCTATAATATAACGAACACATAAATATTTTTATCATAGACATAGAGTAAGTTTTTTCAGTTCATGTCAATAGCAAGTCCTTAAAAATCAGGTCTTTTCATTAAAACATGCCAAAAGCCTAAAAGATACCAAAGTTTACTTAAAAAAAATTACTTATTTTTTATGTATTTAGATAATCATAGAGACGTATTTTATAACTCATCTGTAAATAATAAATTTAAAATGCGACTAATAAATTTATAAATTATAATTTCTATATATAATATCTATACAGAAACTATGCTGACTTGTAATTTCGCTTTCGCCTATGGGCTATGAACAAGTCAATAATAATATTCATTTTAAAAACCATCATAATTTCACGTTGAGGTAACAGCGTGGTTAAGGATCTTAACTCTACTCGAGAAATTTTTTTACGAGTATTACAAAACGAGTAACCATAATATTTGCTTAACTTTAAACCCTACTACTATCATAGAAAAAATCAAAAAAATCGCACTGTCACTGTATAATAGGTAAAATACCACGTAAAGTTATTGATAATATTGTTGACATTAATGATCCTCTTCAATAAATTTGTATACGATAATAAACCTTTCTAATACATTGAGTTACATTTATTTTATTTTAAAGTTTATATTTATTTTCTTATTTCATAAGAAATTAATCCATCAATAGTACGAGTACATAATTATTATTATATGCATTTGAAAATAAACTATATTATTATTAAATAAAATAATAAATAAATAACATTTAATATTTTTACAGTTATTTCTTTTTCTTTTTTTTGTGTGTTTTATAGAGTAGGTAAGACCTATAATTTTTTTTTGAATTCAAACTCAATTAATATTTCTATTTCATATTTAATAATGAAATATATTATTAAATTATAGGAGTATATTATTTAGGAATAACAATAACTATTTTTATGATGATATTTAGAAGAACAAAATATTTAGAAATGTTCATTTCCCATGTTGTTTATAATTTAATTAATTATGATTAAAATTTATAATTTTATTATTAATTAATAAATAATTTTAAATATGTGTTTTTGTTTTAAGTGTAATTTAAATACATGCCTACAAATATATTTGGATTAGTATAATTTAAAATTATGATAGTCTTTATTTTAAAAGTCAATATTTTATTTAAATTAAATATGTAGGTATACATCAAAAGTATATAATTTTGAATACTTATATTAAAATGCTATAAATACACGACATTTAGACTTTATGAAGTTAATCTAAAAAGGGTAGTCAGAAAACACGAGAGATTATCCAAGGGGTAAAATACATTTCAGTGGGTCTAGTGGGTGGGTGGAAAAAGAGCACTATACCGACTCTTAGTCTAGTATTGATTGGGGTCGGGGGCCAGATTATATATGAAATTGTATGTGTGTGGCAATTTATACTTATAACAGTTATAACATATAGTTATGTTTGTTGTTTGTATATATTTAGAAGTATGTTTTATTATTAAAAATAGAAATATTTGAATTGTGCAGTAGAATGTATTGTCAAGTTTTAAACGCAATGTCTTAAACTTAAATAGTTAAAAGTTAAATCTGAAAATAATACGTGCTAATAAAATTAAATGTCATGTAATAATATTTTCATATACGTATATAATATAGTATATAGTAACATTATAATCATTCATTCAAACATTTCAAACATATTTGTACTTTGTATGTCTGTTTAATAATTTAATTATTTATATTGATGAGATTAATTTATTGCACTAATAATTGTCAAAGACGCAACTGACTAAAAATTATCATTAATTATAGTAAACCATAAAAAAAGTTTTAAAATTATTTAAAAATTTATATTATTATATAATTATATTACTAAGTTTTAAGTTTAAGTTTAAAATAATTATTTTTTCCTATAGCGTAATAATGTTATCCATATATATTCGTTAAATGTAAACATTAAGAATACGCGAAGTATGTACTAGATAACCTAACGTAACCTAGCCTAACACATTATTCACATTCCTATCCTTCATATACTATATAATTATTATTTATTTTATTTTATTTTTCTGATCAATAAATAATAAATGAATATTGTTCAGTTAAAATGTAATATTTTTATTCGAATTTTATTTATCGAAGACGTTATTTTATTATAAGATATTTTAATATCTTCATCTTAACATTCGCAATTTAATGAACATCGATATAATATTATATAAATTATTTTCAAAGTATAAACTTTTGTATTTATTATATTATATTCATTTTTCTCTATAACTTATTATGGATATTTGAACGCTAAATATAATCGTTAGTACGATTATTTATGGCTTAATTATGTTGTCACTTGTTGGTAATATATAGTATAGTGCTATTTAAATTTACTTTAACGTATAGTTATATTTTGTAAAATCGAATTATTAAAATGATATTTTTACACTGAAGTTTTTTATTATATTAGTTAGTTTTTCAAATCATTAATTTTAATATTGTCTACACTATGATGTATGAATATAATTATAGCAAATGTCATATGTTGATACACACGCATTTATATTATATTCAAAGTTTGAGTACATTTAAATGAAAATATTATCAATTAGATATGATATGGGATTAGAATTCTATTTAAATCATAATTTGTTATTACCACTGAGTATAAATAAGAAAATATGAATATAATATTATTTAGATTTTCAGGTAATTATTTAAATACAATAAGATAAACAAATTATTTTTGTTAACATTTTGATAATATTGAAAATTTTTAGTTATTTATTTATTTTTTTTTTTATGTTAACAAGTGTGACATAAAAATATTTTAACTACCTAGTAATTAATAATTGTACGTAATTTTATCACATTTGTATTTTACTTATAAATAAAGATGTTTCAAAATCCAATAATATGTCTTATAATGTTTTATAATTACAGTTTCTACCGGTGAAACAATTTGAAATTACTGGGAGAGAATCTCAGAAATTTCTTCGCTATTGTTTCAATGAACAAAAAACGAAGGGGTAGGTTAAGTTAGTACAGTTGGAGGTATATCATACGCAGTTCAGTAACTCTGATACCATTAATTTGCAAATGAAAGTCCTGTAATAATGAACCATCCAACCATAATCATTTTAAATCACTGATATCGTTATGTATTGAACATTTACAATAAAAATAAGAGGTTATTGTAAAAAATTCCAGACATGATTTATTTTACAAATGATGGAGATACATAAAAAGTGGATAATACTGGAAAATATTACATAAATGTTTTTCGTGAAAAAACTGCCTAATTATGTTAGCCTAATCATAATATTATAATATAAATAAATGCGGCAAACCTACACAATATACATAATATTTATATATTTTGTAGCTAAAAAATACCAGATATCTAAATGAAAAAATTATGCATTATAAATTTCAATCAAACATAATATTATAATTACAAAGAAATTAATAATCATTTATTTCATCTGAAATTTAAATCATAAAAATGAGGTTGTAATTTGTATCAGCAAATTTACAATCTAATTTACCTGATTATACCGTTGTCCTAAAAGTCTAAATGTAATTTCTCATAAACTATAATACGTATATTTAAATATTTTATATTATACCTACATTATATCTGCTATAATGGAAATTATTTTTTTTTTATTCATTATAATTATTTTATTTTATAGTTGTATATTTTAATAAAATAAATAAAAAAATAATAATAATAATGTCTATAATGAATACAAAAACAAAGTTGTTTGACGGATTAGTCTTTAATTCATGATACTAACGGTGTTTTGGTTACGTATTATGAACCTAATATACATTCATCAGATTACGTACAAATGGTATTCAGTAGAATACTCTATATTGTAACGGTGAATATTTTAACTCTGCATAAAAAGGTATTTTTCAACACTAGCAATTGGGCGAAAACAACAACAATTCCATTCAAAAAGCGACACTTTATGCAAGAGTGATAGTTCGTAAGTGTCACTTTTGAGTGAAAAATTACAAATAAACAGTTAGTCAATAGCAACACCATCCAAGCAAGTAGAAAAAGGTACGAGTGAAGACTGTCGATTTTATCAGAGTAAACAAGCAGCGAATCTGTGAACAGAAAATTTCGACTAAAACCGTATGAGTAAAGGTGAGAATTTGGGTTGTCAATTATCTGTTTTCTATCATTATTCAAATCCTAAATTAATACAACAATACTAGTTTAGAACAAACGAAGACCCTTTTAAGTAGTGAACACGTCATATTAGTCTAAGAAACGATTACTATCAGCTAAACAGACCCAGAGTCGACTGCAGATGAACCAACAAGAACTAAGGACGCCAACAAAAAACGGTTCAGGACCAACACACTCTTGGGTCCCCTACCTCAGATCATTTGCTCCCTCACGAGTCGAATTACAATAACCAATCGGCAATTGTTTCCTTAAGTGTTTTCTAAGACAAATATAAAATATATTATTATAAAAAATTATAAAAACAAAAAAAAAAAATCATAAAAATTGTAATTTTATCAACATTTATTTAAATTGAAGAATTATTACACATATTATTATTATAGATATACTCAATAATTTTTTTGAATAATCACTCACATATTTATTGTAGTTTGTAATATTATTGTATTTAAAAAATTTTAAATTGTATTAAGTCTATTCATATAAATATATAACATTAAAAATATATTTATGGGTATTTTAATAAAATAGCTTTGATTAGAATCGTTATTTTCATTTTCAATGATTTATTATAATATATTAAAAATAACAATGTATCGATAATGTTCGTATCTGGTTCGTTTTTAAAATGTATAGATGTTACAATTTAAAATCTGTAATTATAGTGTCGTATATTTTTTATAAGCAGTAAAAAATATAACAATAATATTAATAAATAAATATATTTAAAATGATTATGTTTATGTAATATGTAAGTATCATTTAATAAATAATTTCAAATAGGTATATTTAATTCACTTGGCTACAATGAGTCAAAAACATAAATTTTAGACTGTACTTTGATATATAATTTTACAGTCATTTGTAACAATAAATAATTTTAAAAACATTTATTTTTTTTATTTTACTATTTCTTAATAATTATAATATTATGATTACCTATATATCATTATTATTAATTAAAGTTTACATTTTTATATTTTCAATTTTTATTATAAAATAAATTAAATATTATTTTCATTTATTTTTTAATATTACGTATATATAATCCATTATAATTATTTATAGATAAAAACTAAATAATTTTTATAATTGATTTATTATTTTAATTGCAAGAAAATGATAAATATGTTTTCTAAAATTTTATATCCATTATTTTATTTCGGTGTAAATAAAAATTTATGAAAATAATCATTTTTAATTTTTAAAGTAATAAAAATAATAATTTTCAGTTCAAGTAAACTATATATGATTAATTTGATAAATGAATTTTTTTTAAACAACAGGTGTTTGGTAAAAAATGAATAGAGTTGAAATAATAATACTTAGTTAAAAAAAAATTAAGTAAACAAAAATTATTGTAATTTAAAATTTATGTATTATTATACACGAAACTAAATTTTATGTTATTTACGTAATGTTTAAATTACTAATGATCTATAAATTAAATAAAAAATTTAATTGAAATTGAAATTTATTATTAAGTCTACTTTAGATTAATATTTTCTTTGTTTAGATATTTTTAATTTTAATTTTTGCAATATTAATTAACCAAAATAAAATCGTAAATTTATACATATTACGTTTTTGAGGATGATAAGACAATAAAATGAAAAAGTTGATATTAGTATGACAATTGTCCTTAATTTTCAGATTCTATATCGCATCATTATAAAATATAAATCGATAGTAAGGTTAAAAGTAAAAAGATATAAATCCCTATATTTCATGCATGGTAATAAATATATATATATAAAAAAAAAATTCTACTTCCAATCCATTTATAAAGTTTATTTAAATAGTTACGTTAAATTTAAAATATGTTTTGAACTTTATAACAATTATGGGAATTTACATATTATTATATTATAGTTTTTACTGATAGGTTATTTTTATGTTACTTTTAACTGCTTTAGAAGATTTGGGGTAATTTAATAGTTGAACTAAAATATAATGACAATGAGCTAAATAATAATGAATTTTAAATTTAAATATATATTAAAGCTATTATATAAATAAAATATTATATTAATTTAATTATTATTAAAGTATCATAATAATAATAATATGAATAATAATTTTATAAATTGAAAAAAAAGTTTTTGTATTTGTATTGATAGAATAAAATTAAAAAATCTGGTAGAAATAATACATTTATCTATATAATATATTATATTATCAACAATTAAATTTTTAAAAAACTAGGATTTACACTTTTGAACATTACATAGGTACCATAGAATAAAATTTTAATAACGCTAGAAACATGACTAAATAAACATTAAAACGTATGTCACGAATATAAAACTATTAATTTAAATTATATTAAAGCAAATATTTCTCATATATAGGAATAAAAGTATAATTACATTATTTTTTTATGTGTTTCTTTAGCATAATCAAATAAATTACATGTTTATTTTGTAAATTCTAGTATTTATTATTGTATGGTATACGTTCATAAAAAGAAACAAAGTATAAAATAAAATACTTGAATGTATATTCAAGAGAATATTTAAAAAAAATTCACTAAGTATAGTAATTAACAAATATAAATAAATTATGTTCCTTTAGTATTCATTAATTAGTTAATACCTAAAAACGGAGAAAAAAATTTAATTGATGAGAAATGCTTAAATGGGCTTATATATATATATTTTTTTTTTTAACTATGCGCTTTATAATAAAATAATAACAAAACATTTTATTTTGTAATGTAAACATTTATTAACTTTACGGACTGATTTAAAAATTATCATACAATATTTTATAGTAATTATTAAATTACTATAAAATCAGGGTTTCATAATAATAACATAATTTATTTTTGTAATATATCAATTGCAAAGATGGCAAATAGGTTTAGTATGCATTCAACCATGTAAAAATAACTGATGACATTGTGTAAAACGTTATTCATTGAATCGAGATAAAAAAAAATTGATTACCTATGTAGATATACATGAATAAAATAAATATATACATATGAAATGACGTAGGGGCAACGATAAAAGAGATGAGGAATGCAAATAAAACAATTTTATTACAATTGTTTTGGAGGGGTGCTGTTTCCGGAATGGTTCCATCTGGGTAAAAAAAACAATTTATTTCCTCATATAGGTGCTATATCATATGGTTAGTGATTTTGATTTCATTTTAAATATTAAATTTTTATTATATTGATTTAGATCTATATTTGAATCGACGGAAATTTAACCGAACAAAACGCAATAGTTGTGCATTTTCTATTTTAGAATTATAATTATTCAAATAGGCTTATTTTACAGACGATTATATTATATTTTACATTATATTGTTGTATAATAATATATTTTATACAAAATAATGTTCATACTTAAATTATAAAATTATAATAATGTATTAGAAATAATAGGCGTTTATGTATTCTATTTGGTACAGACATGTAATACAACTATACAAATTTAATACGTAAATTAAAAGATATAACTAATATCTTCATATGGTTAATTTATCATTTAGAGATACACATAAATATACCTATACTTTTATTGTTATACATAATATGATAAGTTATTTAGTATTCTTTAATATAATTAAATATCAAAATATTATTGTATTTGCCTATGCGATTATAGTATTTTTTAAATTACGCATTTTAAGTTCTCATTGATAAATTATAATTATTATCGAAATTATTATTTTACTATCTTTAGTTAAATATAGTATATTTACGTCCTTTAAACATAACTATATATTAATATAAATATTAAATATTATATAAATTATATTATAGAATTGAACGAAATAATGAATGTATCAGTTTTAGAATTTTGTAGGCTTTCTCTTAACGTGTAATATTAATGTTTATATTGTTAAAATGTAAAACATTGAAAGTATTCCAAATTTTATAGCTTTTCTTGAAATATAATTTTTTAAATTTTAACTAGGCGCATTCAATATAAAATTTTTTTATTTAAAAAAATAAATAAATCATTATTAATGTTAAAATTTTGCTCATTTATAATTTTCATATATATTTAAATAATTGTTGTAATTATTATTATTTCCGATAAATTTCGTTCAGGATTGTTTTTTATTTTATTTTAATACTATTATGTATAATACATTTCAAATCTTAATACATTTTACAAAAATTGAAACATTCATTATGATTAGGTATATATACTTTTAAAATATAATATATACTATATAATAATATACTATTATTCATTTATTGAATATATACTCGTATTTCAAGAATACAGTCTAGAAAAAACTAAGAATAACATAACTCATACGGTTGGCTATATTATTGTTGTTAATGAAAATACACAATAATTCAAAAATGGCTCGTGATATCCTAGCTCAGATGTGGATTATATTTTCATATTATAAATAATCCTTAATATGAAGATACTCGATCTTATAAAGTATAGAACATATGCGTATATAAATTATTTGATTAAATAGAAATACATATCGACGCAACGCATAATATATTTTTATATTAAAAAGATAAGTTTTAATAACTGAAAAAATTAATAAATACCTATATCACATTTATATAAATTTATACTTTTAATGAATCGCGAAAACTAATATAATAATCCTTTCTTTAAAATAAAAATAAAAATAAATATTCTAATTATTAAAGTTTATGTATACGTACAATAATATTAACAACTCTGGTGTTCTAAAAGACAATAGACATAATGAAATTATACTTAAATTCCGACAATTTCAATATGTATTTACTTTTAGATAAGCGTATATACACAAATCCCAATAGGCTTAACACAAGAAATCATTAGAGAAAGTAATAGAAGATCCCCAGCCGGGCAATGGAATTCAATTGTATGAACTATGAATTCATGTCAGTCGAGTCACGGGTAGTTTTGAAAAACGGGATGATAGAAAATAAGGTAGAAAGTCTAATAGAGTATAAAATCAGATAAATTCGTCCGTTTTATATTCAACCGGCGAAATAGAATGGAATGAAGTAGGGAGGAAATACTGTCTCTTCTCTTGAACCTCTAGCGGACAGCCAAGACCCAATGAAGTCTAAATTGACATTTCACATACGCAACCAACTAGTCTTTACTAGATTTAAAATTGAAATGCTACACATTAAGAATAATTAAAAAAAACTATATAGTTATATATATATATATACAATATATTATAATATTATATTAGAAATTTTATACAAATAATTAATAGTTTAATAAAAATATGGAAGTAATTTTATCACTATAATTCATAGAAACTTTATATTATTATTAAAATATTATTATAGTATTATTAAAATTTTAAAAAAAATTGTCATATATACGTGTAATAATATATAAAATATTTTGATATATTTACTAAACAAAAGCGTATTATTTTTAAATTTCCTATATTTAAGAATTGATAGTTTATCAAATTGTACATTCTTCAGAAATTATTATGTTATATTGCAACGCGAATTTAAAAGATAAATATAATTTTGAAAACGAAAATTAAATACAATAGATATAAGTATATAGTAGATTAACAATTTTATTTATAAATTATAAATTACTGTATAAATATTAAATTATAAATAAATTCAAATTATGTAATAAATAACATGAATTATAGAAAATAACATTTAATAAAATAATTCATTTTTATATTATGTGTTTTTATTATGCTCCAAATATAATATTGTATGTCATATAATTATTTTAATAAATTTAAATATATAATCACAAGTGCTTAATTTTGTTTTGTATGTCATACCTATATAATACGAGTTGAGACTTGATACGTTAAGGATTAAATATACGAATTAGGTTATAATATTAGATCATTATTTTCTATACATAGAAAATAATTTGTAATTATAAATAATTATTCATTCGATTGATCTTGACACGATCATATTATAACTTTTTTGTTTGTACATTACGAATATAGTAAAATTGTACCCGTAAAATACTTGTATTCATTATTTTCCATAATAAATTTATAAGAGGGAAGCCGCCACGAAGCCATTGTGACAATGTCACACGGTTTTATGAGGCTTCAATACAAATGTAAAGAAAGTTTAATTGAATAATAAGCTCACTATAAACCTATAAACAAAAATAGATTTCTGGCGAAATCATGTTATTTTCTTAAACATGAAATTATTAATATAAATATAATATATATATATATATTATATATATATATATATTTTTTTGTGTATTTAGTATTTACCATATTAAAAATTCCTATAAATTTATATGGAACTATATAATATTTCTATTATATTACCATTTTTTATTAAAAAATTAATTATTTATTTAAATAATAGGTGCCTATTTACGAGTAGTTTTATTTCAAAATACTTTATGTTACTTAGTTAAGAAACTATTGTTAAATTCATTGAAATTTATTTTTCTTATGTTTTAGGTTTAAATTAATCTAACTTATAACTAAATAAAACTAGTAATTAACACAATATAGAATAATTAAATATAAACTGGCAAAATCTATGATTTTAGTTGTTTAATTATTTTGATAGTTGTACAAACCAGACAACATAAAATATATTTTTACTATTTTTAAAACAGTCTGGAAACTTTTCGTCATACTATATAAGTTTTATCTAAATTTCCATAAATTATTTTTATTATAAACTTCATTATGGCTTACTTCGTTAGTGTTCCAACGATGTCTTTGAATAGGGAAATGTTCAGCACGTGGCAAACTCTCCAAGTTATCTGGCAATTTAATTGGTTCTCCTTCTGAAATGTAATTAAATGGTCATGGTTTGATAAATACATATTATAATATTTTTAATTATTATTTAAAAAGTATAAACCATATTAATGATCATTATTGTTGCATACTATTACCAATTTATTAAAATACTTAAAAGATACAAATATATAAGTGATGTAATTTGAATAATTAAATTAAAATTAACTGTTAGAGAAAAAAGTAAATATTTTCGGATTAATTAATGGGAATGAAATATTTAACAATTTAGTTTTACGATTTTAGTAAACAATACTATATTATAATTGAATAATATATATAGGTAATGAACATAGAATATTATTGATTCATTAAATTGACCATTATATCTTCAAATAAACATCTTTTAACACAGTTAACGTGGAATAATAAGCATAAGAGAAAATAGTATGAACATAAATTGAGATTAACATATAAAATATATTACACATACACACACACAGGGGTGGATAGGTAGTTTTTTTGTTACCGGGAAAAATTTTAAAAAGGCCACCAAAATAAAAAAAATGCTCGTATTATTCGTATATTCTTATTTTAAAACAATAACTTGTAAAATTGTTAAAAATCGAGTGGTGTCAAGAGGGGCCACTGACATTATACAAGATGAGGGCCCACAGGGAAAATCCCTTTTTCCCTATGGGCCTATCAACCCCTGCACACACACACACACACACATATATTTTATAATATATAAGTATTAATTTTACTTTGATTCATTGGAATATGATTATTTGCATGAGTATGAGTTTGAAGATGTATTCTTGCGTGGTGTTGTTGACTGTAGAGTGTTACAGTTTCACCTGGACAATATTCAGTCGTCAACGACGCATGACTACTAGTCATTATTTTTACCTGTGTACAAACAAACAAAAAAATCATAGTATAATGACAAATGATATCGATATTATTTTTAAAATCCAATGCTATATTCAATAATTTGAGTGTATAAAAATATTTGTATATAAATAGCCTAAGTTTAAAAAGACTCGACTCCAATTTCAACTATCTAAAAAAATTTATTAATGGAATTAAATCAATAAACATTAAAAAAATATTAATCCATGAATTAAATAATGTTCCATTTATTATTTACTCGTATATAATAAATATTTCCAAATCATAATTTTCGATTCTGAGAATACCAAACACATTATTTTCCAATTATCTATTTAAATTTTAAATTTTATTTATTTAAATATGAAGATAATTTTAATAGAAATAATAATCCTATTATTTTAAGTATTTAGGTTGAAAATTTAATTTATTTGTTAGATATAATTTTTTATACATATTATTAATAAAATAACATACATAATTTTCTTAAATGGTAGGAAAAATACTCATTAACGAAAAACGTTATTAAACCTGTGATTTACGTAGTAATAATATTAATTTTATAGAATAAATATCTTAACTAAATAAAGTTTTTTTTCTAAATTTATATATTTATAAATTGTTAAAGAAACAATAGAAATCTAAAAAGTTACAATTTTAAATTGAACATAATTCATACGAAAATATGACCGGCTCCTTAATTTTATAAACTAAAACCCATAATTAATAATTATTATTTTTAAAATAACAAATATTAATAAAGATTATAATCTAAGTTGATATACAATAATTATTATATTATTTTTTATAAAGACATATTAAAATTCTCATTTGATTAAACATAATAATGCCATCATTCATGTACTGAAAGGGAGAAGTTAATAGGGTTTAACCTACCTATAATAATAATAATAATAATAATAATAAAAAAAAAAAAAAGATTGACTTCAAGTTATTGTCATTATTTCCATTTATATGGATTTACAAGGCAAAGTAAATACATAATTTTTTTTTTCGTTTTATATATTTTTTTTTTATTTTGCTTTACTCTAGTAACCACTCACCACTGTCATAAAACAATCTTGTTTACGGTACTGAATACTGATAGTCATTATGTGTTACACATACATTTAATATCATAATATATTTAATAACATTATTTATAATTTTAAAATTCTTAGTCCATAATATTTATCACTTTATTAACAAAAAGTAAAAACGAATAATTATTTAATTGCTTTTATCTGATATCAAATGACAAATGACAATAAATATCATAATATCTATATTATAATAAAAATTAGAAAGGACTATTTAAAACTAATGTTATGTGATAAACTCAATCATTTAATATGAATTTAAATTTATTTAGAATATTTCTAATATTTTAGATAAATATAATATTATAGGTACATTACACGCATTAAAATGTTTTCCTAAAAATATAATGTTTAATATAATACAATAATTATATAATAAGTAAGAATGTAGGATATCATACTTTATTGGTTATAACTTTATAAGTATAATTCTCCCCAAAAAATGATACCGAGTGAAGTTTAGTTGAATATAGATACTGATTATAAAATAATTAGAGTAACAACAATTTTATCATACTATTTAAAAAAAAATAATATAACCATATTTACATTGAAAACTCTAAGTAAATGTTCCAAAATTGTATTACGCACGTATGATATTATGTAATTGAGTAGGTACCTACTTAATGAAATGTTCAATCATTCGGCTTCACTCAGATTCTCAGATTAAAAAATATATTTAATATATTAGCAATGAAGTTAATATTAATAATAATTTTATACTTTAGTAATGTAAAATACTGATTAAATAGAAAATGTATATGAATTTAAACAGTATTATTAAAAATAAAAATTATTCTTTCATATTATTATCTACTATATGTATTAGTATACATTTTTTTAAAAAAAAGCTTTTAATTTTTTTTGTATAATTTTAATTTAGACCACTACCCAAAAATAATAATACATCAAAAGGGTTAATGAAAACCTTATAATATACATGCTGTATATTATTATAATAGGATAATTTTTAATGCCTAATTCACGATATTTAAATTATTATATGGATTGTCAAAGCATATTATTATAATCAAAAAATTACTTAATTAAAACAGTCAAACATTAAAAATGCAATTATTTCTCTTTGAAATATAATTTAATCTATAAATAGTTTCATATGAGTTATGACATTAATAGTTTGCAATACCTACGTATTTAAAATCTTTTAAATTTAAATCGATCTCATAATATTGTAAATAATTATATTTTAAAAATAAATCATCATTTTTTTTTATTATGCAAACTGCAGATACACGTAATCATATTATTATTATTATTATTATTAAATTAATCATGCAGGTTTATTCCAGAGTTGTTTCATGTAATATTTATTATTCAAATATTTTGAACATTTATGAACTGAACGAAAATAAAAAAAAAAATACAACTGTAAACAAATAGAAAAATCGTACTTTATTTTTTTCCAATTATAAAGTACTTCAGGCTTAAGTAAATATAATTAATATAAAACATGTATTATTTTGATTTGCTTATAATTATAACAATAAACAATATAGTATAAAACACAAGTTTTGGAAAAATTTAATAGTGCGTTTAATAATATTATTAATTGGCTGGGAATTTCTAAAAAAACATCAACAAGACGATAAATGATTATCATTAATTGTTTCATTTATCTATTGATAATATATCGATTATTACGAAAAAATTTACTACCTACAAAAGAAAGAGGTAGGTAAGTATAATTTTTAATCAAAAAGAGACGGCAAATTGCATTTTAATAGAATTTTAATTATTATTATATTGAATATAATTTAATTGAAAATTATTAAAATTAAAAATATTACTTTCATAATAAAAGCACAAGAAAGTCAATATACAATATAATAATGACTGATTTTGAATTTTATTATAATTATTAAAACACGGAAAATATTTTAAAAAAAAAAAAAAAATGTTTACAACAGTCTTCCGAATTATACCTATGAAGACCAAATACGGGTTAGGCTAGGTCGGGTCGCATCATGTTACCCGGCGTGAAATATGTCTGTATATACGTACCGCTGGTGAAAATCGACGACGTCAAAGTAAATCGTATTTCCGTTACAGTTCGGTTCGGGCCAGGAGAGAACAGAAACGGACAATCGAATGCGAGTCGTGGTTGATATTGTTGTTGTATAATAATATAATATTGTTATGGTCAGTTGTCGACACCAGTAGTCGCCGAAAACGCGAGTTCTAATCTACAAAAAACATGCGACGACCGTGGTATAAGAATAATTCGTTGACGGCATGCGTACACGGATGACGTCGGCGGTATTACATCGTGCGAAAATTTCTGTTTTTCCTTACGTCGATTGATCTTTATGCCGCTTATACCGTGGTTATACTCAACACGAACGAGTTGGACCCGTGTAACGATTGTAGGTATATGCTATAGCGATTGAGGGACGGACGCGTGGCGTGGCGTGACCGACTTGCGTGCGGTCGACACACGGTGTGACACTGTGGCCCCGAGCACGAAACCGCTATCGGCCGTTCCACGTCCGACAACGGCGGCGTCGCGTCGGCGCGACGGCGGCAACAGCGACGGCAGCGTTCACCCCCGCACGCACAACGCTTAAGCACACCCGGCGGTGCCATTAAGAATCTCTTCGGGCGTACCTATATAAATCATTTTTGTAACGTACTATATGCGATCGGTTTTTTCTCCTTTTCTCTATTTCTATATATTTCCCTTTCAGACACACGCACCGCAAAAGGTGTCTTAAACGTGTACAACGAGAATGGAATTATTTATTTATTTATTTATTTATTTATTTATTTATTATAATTATTATTATTATTATTATTATTATTATTATTATTATTATTATTAT
>JAIUCT010000011.1:5526982-5548587 GCA_021307375.1 Tetraneura akinire
ATTATTATTATTATTATTATTATTATTATTATTATTATTATTATTATTATGTACGCAAAAAAATATAACACAAATTTCTTAAAAACTATTATACCTAACTACTTGTCATTATATTCTTTAAAATTTCAAATAACTGTTTCTCGATTCTAGCTGTAGATAGAATATAGATAGTTAGACAATATTAATCACGAGATTTTTTCTAATTCTTTTAGTTTAAAAAAATTGGGTTTTTTTTTTTATTTACTTATCAACGACGTATTTTAAATGTGTGAACGGTACACCTAAAATAAAATACATACCATCGTCAAAATTGATATTAGATAAGTATTTTAAATCGCAGTTGTATTATTTTTATAATATTATTTTTATTTTCCAACTGTTACCAAGCATATAAACAAATTAACTGTAATATTATATACAGTTATATTGTTATGTTTATACGTGTACGGATATTTTTATTTATCCAAGCCAATGTCACCCCTGGGCAATATTATCATGAAAGGGTAAGAATTATACGTTACGTTTATAAATTCATTTTCATCTGATTTTCCCACCTCGTAAAAACGGTTAATATTATCCGAGCAATTTGTGGTTAACATAACATTATAAAGCGAAGGGGAAAACGAAACAAATCTTAAAATTATTATCGTATGATGACTAAACTAAACATGTATTACTACTACATACAACTGATGTATAATTTATCCGACTTTACTCGTAATCAAATCAAGGGAGTTAATAATTTGTTTCTATTATGTCTACGTAATCTAACGGCGAATAATGAACGATTATGATCGAAACATTCAATTATTATTTATAACAATATTATTCGAATAAATATTTAATGCTTTGAATAAGTAGCGTTATTACATCTTAGTTGAATGTAAATTTTTTTTATATTTTATATTTATAATCTTATTTTTAAAAATCTTGTTATGGAACAAGTAAATTTCCATTGAGTTAACGAGTTTTCTAAACACAAATGTATATTTACACAAAATATTAAAATAAAATATACTAAAAAACATAAGAAAAGATAAACTTGGTCCCTTCTTGAATAATATAAATCACAGTGTTTTTACTAACGAAAAAAAAACAAAAAAAAAAAAACAAAAGTTAGAATGTCACGCAAACTACTGCAATTAAAAACCCTATTTTAATATTTTATGTTTTTTAACGTAGATAAAAAAAAAATTAATAAGAATTAAATACTTATAAAAATGGCCACACGTGAATTCGTGACCCGCTTTAATTTTATACATATATAAAAAATTATAATATTTATTTAATTTAACGTTATTGATTCAATAATCAAATGGTACAAAATAAACCTTGTGTATGATAGTGATAAATTAAAAATTAAAAATGAATATTAATCGATAATTAATTTTAATCATAAAATAATATTATTAGTATTAAGGCACTTTAATCGATATACTTATAGACATATATTATTATTTTTACGTGTTGATTCAATTTGAATTGATGTTGTTCTAATATTTTAGAATTATAAATAAAAGTCGAAATATAAATGGTACTTTATTAAAAATTTAAATCAAATTTAATAAAATACTAGTAGGATAATACGTTACGGGCTGTTTTATTGTCGTAGATACGTACAGAAGAAAAATAATATTTATTAAAGAAAAAAAGCAAAAATGGCTGGAAAGTTTGAGTTGAATCTCTATTTTGTGTACTTATGCTTTGTTAGATGTCACATAACAATCTCACCATTGAATGCTTTTATCAAACATCTCCATGTTTGAAATGGCTAAGCAGATTTTGAACGCTGTTGCGTGTTTGTGCTGACTTGACGTTCATATCATTTTGTTATAATATTAATATGTTATGTGTATTTCAAAATATAATATAGGTAAACTTATTCGTTTATAACAACTAGAGGTAATACGTCTATTTAGGCGTTAGGTTTTAAACATTAACGCATTGTAAAATATATATTTAATAATTAATATTATGATTAATCAACGTATAAATAAAACATATTTAATAAAATAATTCTACGATTTTATGATTATTATATAAGAATATAGAGATGAGACTACATAATAATATATTTTTAATACAAATTTGAAATTTCTATATAATATTTAACTAAGAAATGATTGATGCTTATACTAATAATATTATTGGTACACGTTTACCCTTTACTGTTCATAATTGTCCTTAAATCTTTATCATTAATCATTATCAATATAATTAATAATAATTAATATTATATTATAATATATTCTACGAATATATATTGTTCAACGGTAGAATTAGCACTGAAAATATCGAATTTACTCTAAATTTTTGAATAATCAAAATACATTTATACGTGTAGTATTAACAATTGTTATAAACTTATAAGTTATAAGTAATATTCATTTATCATTTACCTATACCAAAATAACATTATTGCAATATTATATTGCTTATAATATAATTATTAAGACGGCGTAATATATAGGCAATTTCACACCATAAATGAGTTTTTCCATAAGATTGCCTATCATAATAAATTAATAATATTAGTTACTATCAAAATTTCACAATAATTAACATTAAATAATTATTATTATATTAAAATAAAACACAAAGATAATATTATTATAGTATAATATTACGAGATAATACAAGATAGATTTAGCAAAACAATATTGTAAATAATGTAAATAAATAACTGTAAAATACTGTAAAGTATAACACCGATAGTCTAATAACCCTTGTAATTGAAGTCTTAAATATTAATAAATGAAAAAATAATAAATTTAACATGATAACAGATGAAAACTTGACATAACAAATAAAATAAATAATGATACGTATATTACTAATCATAAAAATTAAAGATTAAAATATTATAAAAATATTAACTGCAGTTAGGACTAATATAAATGATACCTACTAGAAGTTGTAACGTAAACATTAAATACACAATTTAATAAAAGAAAAACAATATATGACGGTTAAATATATAAATATATATATGTATATGTATTGTACCTGTTCTATACATATTTTAATATTTTATTTTTTTATACCATAAAATAATACGTTTCGCTTAGTCGCCACATTATTTTTGTTTAGTAATTTGTATTTTTTTTTCTTCGAATCAAGATTTTGTTATTTCGTGATTCTTATAAAAACTTTTAAATTCTTATTTCTATAAGAATTGTTTAATTTTTGTGAAAAAACAAAACAAAAACTTTAAGCTATTTATTTCAAACTTTCAAATAATTATTTAATTATACAAATACACTGTACAATAATTTATTATATTATTAAACGCGTAAAACATAAATTATTTTTGAAAATATAATTTCTAGGTTAAAAGTGTATATTATAGGAAAGTTTGATATATAAGAAACTGTTGACAGCCTTTTACAAAAATTTTTAAATACAATTTCCAAATTTTTTTTTTTCTGTAAAATAACTATATTAGAATTTTAATTTTATAATTTATAAATTTAAATGAACTGAACATTTGCCAAACGAGATATACGAGTAATATAAACGTTAATAAAAACTTACAAAAATTGTTTTTCCAGTCATAATATTGGAAGCTAAATTACAACTCAGTCGTGCATAATAATATTACATAATTAATATTATAAATTATATAATGTTATAGAATATTCTATAAATACGAGTTCTATACGTGCATACTTAAATTAAATTAAATAGGTAACGAAAATCAAATATTTTTTTTTTTTTTTTTTATCATTATCTGTGTATAATATATTACTATCGCGGGATAAGTATACAATATCATAAACATTTCGTATATAAATAATGTACGTCCGATTAACATTTAAATACGAGTATAACATTATATTATAATTATTATTATTATTATTATTATTATTATTATTATTATTGGCGATAAATTTTATATTATATTTTAATATAAGAGATACGTTTATGAAATGAAATAATGTCCAATATGTGATTGCGACAGTGCATGTCCAGGATCCAATTTTTTTTTTTTTTTTTTATACAGTAATACAAGAAATATTATATTATATTCATTATGCATCCACACGCACACTCGGGTCCCTGGATTCAATAGTCTCCTGAGGATCACGCCGAGAAAATGACGAGACGGGCGCAAACCGATTTTTTTATTATTATTATTATTCTTTATATGAACTGAAAAGTGCGAACGGTCACTATATATTATACACTTACACATATATACATTCGAGTACATACATACATACATACATTTATATATATACTTATTCAGAAATACTTAAACGATATGGTGTAGCCCCGAACCCCGATGAACGATGGTCGGAGGTAAGTGCGACGGCGGAATGGTACCATACAATAAATTGGACCAAATTGACAGTTTCTACGGGAAGACGCGCGCGTGTACGGAAAGTGTCAGTGGATGATGGGGGGGGGGGGGATGGAATCGCGACGACGATGAGTGTAAATACGTGAGAAGGCGTATGCGATTCGCCGACGTAAGCACACACACATACACGCCACTCGTGTATTGCACGTCAAGCTGGACGGAGAGACGTCGTCGATGTACCACTGCACTATGCCCGGCCACTACTACGCCGCGTTCGACCTCTTTATAAATCCTCCTTGATAAACGAATTTATATATATAATATATATATATATATATATGTTCTTTGTCCCTTAATCATCGTTCTCGACGGACCCGGCGACCATCGTGCGCCGCCGATTCCCAGATCCGATATTATATACGTATTATATATTATAGAGAAACTCGAGTGTCGCGGTCATACGAACTTATACATACGTGTGTATTATATTATAAATGTTACGTTCTTCTCTTTCGCAGTCTTTTCCTCATTACAACATATATCGTTGTCCTTATTCTGTTTACGACTTGGACGCTCGTCTTGTCCCCGTTTGTGCTGCGGCTGTTCACTCGGTGCTGACGTCAGGTCTTAAATGCACGTTCCTATTATATTATACACGAAATAATATTATAATAACGTGCCGCGTACACTCTCTGATAAATGGCGCGCGCGCGCCGTCCGACCGATCGGTCGTTCGACCGACGGTTATGGCCACGACAAACAAATTACGATATTCGTTGACGATAATACCATAATAATATAAAATTATTATACCTACACTATGGATAAATGAAATACAATCGCGTAAAATAATAATTACGAATTATATAATGCGTATTATATTATTTATATTCTACATTCTGAGGTATAATATTATAATATTAAAATATTAATACTTATATGTATACATTATCTCCATTAAGGCGAATTTGCCCAAACACATTAATTTATCGTGTTATTATAATATACACTTAAACGTAATCGTGTAAATTCACAAGATTCAATTCACAGTATTCAATGGAAGCAATCCGAATATTTAATTTTGATATTGAAAAAAATAAGAAATTATTGAACCATATTATAATGTACATAATATTAATATTCATTTAAAAGAAAAAGTTTCCACCTGCTCACATTATAAAAAACCGAACACATCAATAATAATATGTAATTTATGTTCTTTAATTAAACTAAATAAAATATTTAATTATTGTAAGAAATCGTGTTCGTAGGTTTGTAGGTTGATACGTAAAAAAAAGAGCTGATACTCCTGCCGCACAGAATACAGGTGTGCGAATCATAGCGTTTAATTTTAATTAGAATTTGAATACAATAATAAACCATTGCGAATCGAAAAAACGATTCTAAGCGAAGTTCAGAAAGATTATAATTTTCGTTTGAACTAAAAATATCAACTTATAACAGCTATAAAAAAAAAATTGAGATTAGGTATTTTTCTAATATTTTAGTATGATGTTAAGTAATATGTAAGTATACTTCAGTAAAATTTTCAGACCCTAATACCAAAAATTACCAATTTTATCAAACATTATATACGTTAAAACGAGAAATTTACGAAATATTCGAAGTCCTATATTTAGTAAAAAAATTTAAAAAACGGTTCCCAAATTTTACCACATATATATAATAGCTATGTGAGCACCCAAAAAAATTTTCAAGTCTCTAACTTAAAAATTGCCCGAGTTATCGTGAAATATAGAAATTGAATTCGTCAAAATTTCATTTTTCGTGAAAAATGCCGTTTTTTCGTCATTTTTTCGAAGTTTTTTCTACCGCTTATAGTCAATTTTGAGAAATTCGAAAAATGACCTAAATAAAGTACCATCTACATCCACTTTTACATCTGAAACTCGCTATTCGTGAAAATCGAAGCATTATTTCGGGTAGTAAAAGTGTTTTCAGAATATTTATTTATATGTATGGATTCTAAAATTTTCGTTTTCCTAAAAATATCAACTTAAAACGGCTATAAAAAAAAATTTTGACAATGGATTTTTCTAATATTTTAGTATGATGTTAAGTAATATGTAAGTATACTTCAGTAAAATTTTCAGACTAAAATACCCAAAATTGACAATTTTATCACACATTATATACGTAAAAACGTGAATTTTACGAAATATTCAAAGTCCTATATTTTGGAGAAAAATTAATGTAACGGTTCCAAAATTGTACCACATATATATAGTAGCTATGTGAACATCCAAAAAAAATTTCAGGTCTCTATCTTAAAAATTGCCTGAGTTATCGTGAAATATAGAAATCGAATTCGTCGAAATTTCATTTTTCGCGAAAAATGCAGTTTTTTCGTCATTTTTTCGCCGTTTTTTCTACCGCATAGCGTCAATTTTGAGAAATTCAAAAAATGACCTAAGTAAAGTACCAACTACGTCCACTTTGCTACCGGAAACATACCCTATTCGTGAAAATCGGAGCATTATTTCGGGTAGTATTTTTGTACACAGACAAAAAAAAAAAAAAAAAAAAACAAAAAATAATCACACATCATTGTAAAACCAATACATTCTTCGCTTCGCTCAGAATCTAAAATATATCAGATCAACAGTAATAAAAACATACGAATATAATATCACGGTTAGGCGTGAAAAAGAGGGTTAAGTCAATTGAAGTAAATTTTACAAGAGATAAAAAACAAACTGAAAAGAAATAACATGCAACCATTTAATATAATATGGATTTTGCATATCTAATATAATGCATTCTAATATAAATATTATTATAGTTTTTAATCATCTATGTATAATGGCTGTGTTACTATACAAGAAAAATTTACCAGTTGAAAAAGAAGTTATTATATTTCCGAACATACCTACTATATTTATTATACAAATAACGTTCTATATTATTGATCTGTTTTTATTTAAATAATATTTACAAAAATATCACGCTAAATTTTTTAAAAAAAATAAAAAAAAAATAAAAAAATATGATTAAATAAATAAATATTATTATAAATTTTTAAATATTTTAATTTATAAATCAAAATTATAATAAAATTTACTGTTTAGCTAACCATAAAACATGTTGTTTATATAGTTGTACATAAATTACATATTATTAGATACTATTAGATATTATTAGATAGGTATGTGATAATTTATGACTATAACTTAAAATGTCTGAATGGGGAACGCAGAGGCTTATTATGGGTTAGGTGCTGTAAATGCCACGCACTAAACTGTCTGTTACGACAGGGACCTAGGTAGCTGGTTGCTTGCTCAACACAATCTACAATTGTGTTTACCGACGACTACCACGACATAGCTTGCTGCTATTAGGGGCGAAGCTTAGTACTTGTAATTGTGAAAACATAAAATATATACGTTTCAATTATTTTATCTTTCTTGTTATAATTAAATAAACTTTTATTTTTTAATGATTTATAAATCAATTATAATAAAATATACTGTTTAGCTGACCATAAAGCATGTCGTTTATTTAGTTGTACATAAATTGCATGTTATTAGATACCTATGTGATAATTTATAAATATAACTCAAATGGCCTGTATGGGGAGCTCATAGGCTCAATAAAGTAAATTCTCAAATATATAAGGTACTATTCATTCGCATAATATGAAAAAGTGATGCCAGATATTTTTTAATTTATTATATTACTTGTCCAAAAATATTAATCTGACGTTACACTTTCAAATACTTAATTATTATTATTTCTCAAGCTAAAGCGAATCCACCTATGTCATCCATCTATGTTCATCGATCATCGTAGTAATCAATGAACACAAATGTAGATTGTGTTGAGCAAGCAAACAGCTACCCAATCCATCATGACTAGATACCTATGTAGGATGGAACATGTACCTATTCTAATTTACTCTTATACTGTTCTTACCAAAATTAACTTGTTGTAATATTATATTCGTAGTTGTTAGAGTACAATATGGCATATGACATTTTTTTATAAAATTAAAACCCCTCTTACTGAGTAATCTGCCTTATTCCAGGAGCGGATCTAGTGGGGGGGTCGATCGCCACCCCGTTCACTAAAAAAATTGAAATTAATATGGTTCTACGTAAAAATCGCGAATGTAAATTGAGCTAATTACAATATAAGCGAAAACAAAATAAGCAAAAATTAAATCGTAATCATTATATAGGTAGGTACCGAAAAAATATCGAATAAAATTTACGTGATACATATTTTATATAATGCAAATAAATAAATTATAATAATTATTAATATTATTTATTTATAATTATAATAATGTGTATTTTTTAATTTTTTTTTTTTTTTTAAATATATAATTATTATTTTTTTGCTCATTTTATTTTCGCTTATAATAGTCCTTAATAGTTTTATAATTATAATAATGTGTAGGTATATTTGAATTCTTTTTAAAAAAATATAATTTTTATTATAATACCTACTTTTGCTCATTTTATTTTCGATTATATTGTAATTCACTCGTTTTACATTCGCGATTTTGACGGTTTACTATTTAATATAATATGGATTTTGCATATCTAATATAATGCATTCTAATATAAATATTATTATAGTTATTAATCATCTATGTATAATGGCTGTGTTCCTATACAAGACAAATTTATTATAGTTCGCCCCCCCCCCGTTATCTAGAGCTGGATCCGCCCCTACCTTATCCACCAAGGCATGAGTCTGTACTATTTTCTATTTCTTTTGAAAAAAACACCATATTATATTATGATACTTCTTAAGGAAGGAAGAATAAAATATGCAACATAGTACATTCTTGATACAATATAAGATAGGGACTAGCACACAAAGTTTTGAACTCCATTAAGTAAGCAACAATCATCAATCTCCTCTTTATATCTCGGCATATCCTTCTTAGTACTATCTCATCCATATATATCTATATATATATGAATAAATGAGTTACCAAGAAGGATATGCTGGGAGATAAATAGGAAATTGTGAGTAGGTACACTCAATATTACTGTACTACTGTAATATATCTCAGTTATTCAGGCATTAGTAGTACAGTAAGTTTTAGGTCCTGCATATTATTTATATTGTCTTGAGCTTCTTCTATATGTTTTTATTTACTAACACTTAATTTAACTAACTTTACATTTACAACTATATAAACCACATACCTACTTTATGGTTAGCTAAACTGTATATTTTATTATAATTGATTTAATTTATTATGATTGATTATTTATGTTTATTTATTTAATCATAACATGAAAGATAAAATAATTGAAACATATATATTTTATGTTTGCACAATTACAAGTAAGCTCCGCCCCTAATAGCAGCAGGCTATGTCGTGGTAGTCGTCGGTAAACACAATTGTAGATTGTGTTGAGCAAGCAACCAGCTACCTAGTCCTCGTCGTAACAGACAATTTAGTGCGTGGCATTTACAGCACCTAACCCATAATGAGCCTCTGCGTTCCCCATTCAGGCCTTTTAAGTTATATTCATAAATTATCACATATCTAATAATATGTAATTTATGTACAACTATATAAACAACATGTTTTATGGTTAGCTAAACAGTAAATTCTATTATAATTTTGATTTATAAATTAAAATATTTAAAAATTTATAATAATTATTATTTATTTAATCATATTTTTTTTATTTTTTTGAAATTTTGTGTAATATTTTTGTAAATATTAAAAAAATAATGGAGAAATAATAATCTCACGATTCTATTGGTAACACAAGAAATTGAAACCAAAAAATCAGGAAAATATCAAATTCAGTGTAAAAATTGCAATAAATGTTATATTGCCAAAATGCCAATCAAGAATAAACATAGGTATTAGATTTAAGAAACATATCAGAGGCATGAAAAATCAGGTAACTGGTAATTTTCCTATAGCAAAATACTTTTTAGAATTAAACATAATATTAACACAATTAAATTATTAAAACTAGTCACAAATAATCAAAAATTAAATATAAGGGAAGCTATAAAATTATATAAAAAAATAAGATTAATCTGTTAAATTGGGATTTAAATTAATTACAAAATATCTTGTTTAAACCATTACCATAATAATTATTAATAGATAATTAACCGACATGACTCATCGTGTAATGACGCCATGTGCATTACAAATAGAAATTATGGTTTTTATACTACTAAATAAGAAAAAACAAGATAAGACATAGTTTGTGTTAACTTATCCATTAGCTTATATCATATAAGACATCATTACTAAGCTTAATTCATAAAAGTTATTACACTCATTTACTGTTCATATAACATGAATTAATGTAATAAATTCCTTTAAAGACTATCTGGGAAATATATCTTCACTCATCAATAATAAACTAATAAAAATCAATTAGAACTGAGTTTCAATATTTATTAAAAAGGTTTATTTGTTGTTTATATAAAATTGTTTAAGAAACTGTTCTTCTAATTCGTGAAGAGTTCCCACAATCACCAGGGAATGAAGTGGTGGTCCTAAATTTACATTGACCATTTCACCTAATGTACACGCAATAATTTTTTGATCTGGCCATCCAATTCGAGCTGCACCAACACAAATACTATCTTTGGTAATAACTATATAAAAATGAATATAATTTAGTTTAACAACAAAATGTTATAAAATTATATTAAAAAAACTAACAATTTTCTCCTTGAAATTCTTTGTTATCAATTATTTGTAATAATTGTGAGGAAGCTTGTTTAACGTCCATAAATCTAGGTGGAAGATAATTTTTCTTTTTCTTTGTGATATTTTGCCAATCTGGTTCTTTTACTTGAATATCTATGTAAAACAATTTTTATTTGACATTTCAATTAAGATTATAATTTAAATTAAACATAATATAAAGGCTATTTTCAAAATAATCAAAATATTGTGTTAATCTCATACAAATTACAAGTCCAGAGTCCAGCAGTGTATACACTGCCTGTACAATGGAAAATAAAATTTTGCGTGACCTCTTATAACTTATTTACAAGTTAGGTTAATGTCGTTCCGAATGCGTTATTTGAAGGCAAACAGTTCTCAATCAATTGAACTCAAATATTTTTATATTAAGTACCTCAATTAAAAATAGCATTAACTGTTAAATCAGTAAAGTGAGGAGGTAAGACTTTCATTATCGACTAAAAGAATGTATATGTTACAGGTAATGTGTGAAATACGGATAAAGTATACATTATCCGGATAATGTGAACACTACCCATACCTATTGGATAAAGTAAAAATATGATTTACAAATCGTTTATTTCGTTCAATACCCGGGTAGTTTACACATTATCTACCTTTAATTGGGTAATACACAATTTGCGATAAATATTTCCATTTAAAAATAATTATTGAACATTGTTAAACTGGATACATACCCAATACCCTTATAATATTAATAGGACAATAAAAAAATTGTGTTCGTTCGGTTGTCGATATCAGGTGAATTAAACGTTTATTAAAATATAAAATCCAATTGTTTTAAACTTTAGTACCGTGTTATCTGCTTTCGTGTACACTTGTGTAATACTTGAATACTTCATGTAATTTAATTTAATAAAATGAGTTCACTAGAAGAAAATTTGTATAAATGTTTTAACAATTTAATTAAAGAAAAAAAATGAAAATTCCATTTATTTATCAAAGTTAAAATATAATGAAATATTATTAGAAATTAAAAACGTAAAATTAACAGGAAAAAAAAACCAAATAAATCGTATCAAATCTTAAAAAGATACGATGTTATTACTATTATAGGGAACGAAGAAAAATTAATATTTCCACTGTCGAAAGGTAGTACAAATATTTTATATTACATTATCAATGAAAATATGTACGTGCTATAGGTCATGGTGGTAAGCACAGAATGAACCATGAAGTAAAAAAAAAGTATAAACATATTACACAGGAAGCGATATTATTATATTTAAAATTTTGTGTGGTCTGCCAGTCAAATAATAGTTTCTTGATTATTTATTTACTTACTTTATCCATAGGTTAGTGGTTAATGTGCACATTATCCGGATGAAGTACAGATTGTACGTTTTTTTTTACTTTATCCAGTAGTTATGGATAGTGTGCTTATTATCCGGATAATGTATACATTACCCATTTATGCACATGACCCGTAACATATATATTATAATGGAGATCTTAGACAAGCATTGAAGCATAATGTATAAAATTAAAATGTTGAAAATCTAATGGTAACTTTGTACTTTATATTTATTAAAATGAAAATTAATTACTGCTGGACCCTAAACAGCAACATAGGTAAGTAATTTCCTTCATTTTTAACAAGAAATACTTTTCATCCTTAATGTTCAAAAAAACTTACCGAGTAAACATAAAGTATGTAAACCATTTCTTTTATTATTATTTATTTTATTAATGAAACTTGAAGGTTTCCAATCATCTGTCCAAAGAGGAATAGATATTGTTTCACCAAAACGATAAAGCTAGAATGAATATTAAAAACAATATAATTTATATTTGGATGCAAGAAAAAGTAATTATAATAAAATTTACCTGAAGTCCACAACATCCAATGGCATTCATAATAGAAGCATTATGAATCACTTTGGTCTCAATATTTAAATCGTGTGCTCTTAGTAGTATATCAACATGTGTTGTTGCACTAAATGGGTCACCAATCACTAGAAGAACTATATCAAATTCTTTTGCATCATTTAAAATTTCATCAGCATTTTGTTCGACAAGTTCACGGTCAGCTTCAATCAAAGATTTTTCATAAAAATTTTCCTACATATAACAAAATATGAATTGCATATGTTATAAAATGAAATCATATTTTATATTATCAACATTTAGGTAGGTAATTCATAATAAATAATATAAAATTTAATTAATTTAAAGATTTACGTAACTATACTTATTTTTACATTTTACAACAAATTAAAAATATATATAGGCAGGCAGGTACTTACTTAGATATATTTATTTTTAATAGGTATATAATATTATATTATATTTGAATAAGTAGAATTATGTGAATAAATTATTTTTAAAAAAATAAAAAGGTCTGTAAAATAATGGCATTTTCAATGCTTAAATAATGTTTGAATTAAATAATAATTGCTGAAATTACTTTCTGGTTTTTATGCAAATTTTGATCAATTTAGAAGTTTATATTTTTTTAAGCGTAATTAATACAAAGTGATTTTATTTCAAACCCTAATAAATAATTAATAATTATTATCATACAACTTAAAATATTAATTTATATTCATATAAATTGTTTACCAACCATTTGGAGTTTATCTTCTGGCATTATGGACGTATAAGATTCTAAATACACACGTTTGGCTTTTCGGACAACTTCAAGACCTCGTATTGTTATGTCCTTAACGTCACCTAAACCTACTCCTATAATATAAAACATGATTGTTCGTTTCTTTAAAAAAATAATAACTATAATAATTTAAACGTTTAACAAAATCGTAGAATATATAAAAACATTATATTTATATATCGTGCTTATTCATGACAATAACACTATGATTATAAAAATAAATTTACTAAATCAAATAAAACACGTTATTAATTAAATAATTTTATCCAATTTAAAACTTGAAATTTAAAATTTAAATAAATAGTAAAAAACTAAAAACACTACTGTGAGTTGACCATTTAACTACGTTAATATTGTCGTGATTACAATATCACATGGACATCAAAACACAAGAATGCCAAGTGCGTGATAAAATAATTTATCGTGGTCTAGTTTACTGATAAAATGATAACCGATTAGTGGAGTTTTGTTCAAGAGAACAGAGAAGAGAGTTGTTTAAGATATCTTAAATCGTGGTTTTGTTTGTTTTTCACAATTCATAATTTTTACTATTTAAGTTTTAAAATTAAAACCATTGATTAATGATTACATTTAAAGTTTAATTATTACAAACAGTTTTATAATATATTATTAATTTCATCATGACGTTATTTGTTAATTACATGAGATTTAACTGTTTAATAAAACAAGGGTAAGCGTATTAAATTACAATAATAATCATATTAAAATATTATAATTAATTTCCGCAAATAATGTTATGTCTGTTATTTAATAAAACATATTGTAATTTGTATTTTAAAGATTTCAAGTGATACCACAATTAACAGTAAAATATAGTGTATATCCTAAATATTATAACGAACCAATTTACAAGAAACAGGAATTAGATCATTTATATGAGACTGGAAAAATTGAAAAATATAAATTAATTCCATTTAAAGCAGCCAAGAGTAACGAGACCTGTTCTATATTTCACGATCCATTGGTTGCGTATGTTATTAATTTATCAAAAATTATATAATTAATTTCAAAAAATAATTTTCCGTTATATTGACTTTCACCTAAAAAATAATGTATCCACCAAATATTACTAGAATAATCTTAATACTATATTAATTTTAATATTATTTGTTATAAAATTACATTAATAATATTAATATTATGAATATTATTTTAATATTTAATACCTATGATTTGTTTCTCTTTTTCATAACAAACATTTATAATTCATACTTCATATTATTTTTATACTTATGTATTATCTACTATTTATTATAATATATTTACATTTAATCTGAATGTCTGGTAAATATATGGCCATTTTTTTTTTTTTTAATATTTATCTGTTCATACGAGTTGAACATTAAACACAATCATGTTAACACTACTGTAATATAAATTTTATCTAAATCCTATGATTGAATTAATGTTAAAAAAGAAACCAATTATTTTCCATTGTATTGTTTTTAAATAAGTAAGTTTTTTGGATTTCTATTTTTTCTCAGAATAAAAGAAAATTATCTATTAATATATATTTTAATATATTATAAATTAAAGTAAAAATAAACAAGTGTAATATAATAGTAATTAGATAGGTATATTGTAAAGTGAAAATTATGTTAAATAGAAAATAATTAATTTTATTATTTTAGAAAATTTATAAATTATATGCTAATAAAAGGGCAAAAGAAATTGGCAAGATCAGTATTAGAAAAGGTATTGATTAATAATTATAAGATTTACATTATATTATAAAATGATTACTTGAATAAATAAATTTTTAATTATATTGGTTTCATTTTAGACTTTTGAGAAAATAAAAATGTTGCAATTGGAAAAATATAATAAAGAAACTGATCCAGATATAAAGAAAAATATTATTGTTGATCCTATTGTCATAATTAAAAAAGCAATTGTTAATTGCAAACCAATTTTAAAATTAACTTCAATTAAACGAGGTGGTTCTTATTATCAGGTATCTATATATATTTATAATGTAATTAATTAATTATTTTTTCCGTGTATAAATCTTATTTATAACTCATAAAAAGTCAACTTAAATAAATTGTACTTCACAAAAACGTAATTATAAGACAAATAGATAGTTATTGTAATGTATTGCTAAGGAGTTCTAAATTACTAACATATATCTAATTTAATATTATATATGAAATCAAATAAATAATTCTCAAATTGTTTGATAACTTTTAGGTTCCAGTTCCTATAACTGATAAAGAATCTACATTTTTTGCTATGAGATGGTTTATTCAATGTGGCCGTGAAAAGGATAAATCAATTAGTTTTGCTGATTTTATGGCTAAAGAATTTATAAATGCATCAAATAATAGTGTAAGTTAAGAAAATATTGAATTTAGAGTCATAGTTATTAGCAATGCACATGTAAAATGATTTTAATAATTTTAAAATTTATTAATTTTAAAATATACATGTTATTTCAAATTAATAAAAGAAAGGGAAGAGGAAGAGGATAGTGTTGAATTTTGATTACAATTTGAATGAATGCAATGATAAATCATTACATTCGTGAAAACGATTTTGATCGAAGTTCATCAGATAATAAATGTATCTATTAAAATTATTACATTTATCAGTCTCTACGTTCAATATAAATAATTTATCATAAAATCCCTAAATAAGTCACCTAAATACCCAAATAAACAGTACTTCGCTTAGAATCGTTTTTCGAATGTAATTTATCATTGCATTCAAATTGTAATCAAAATTCAACACTATCCTCTTTACACCTGAATCCCTTCCCTTTCTTTTTATACTTTAAACAGCTATAAAAAAAAAAAAATCGTAAATTAACAATTAATTGGAATAGAGTTAAGTAAAATGTATTTTAGCTTCAATGGAATTTTCAAAATTTTTAAAAAATTTGTTATTTAATGTTATTGTAAAATATTGAAAAATAATAAGAAGAATAAGAATAAGAAGACTTGTATGAATTTTAAGATTTTTGTTTAAACTAAAAATATTAACTTTAAACTATAAAAAAATTGAGACTTGGGATTTTTCTAATATTTTGATATATTGAGTAATATGTGAGTATACTTCAGTAAAATTTTCAGACCTTAATGCCAAAAATTGTCAATTTTATTAAACATTATATACATAAAAATGAGAATTTTACGAAATATTCAACGTCCTAAATATTGTAGAAAAATTAATGTAACAGTTCCTGAATATTACTACATATATATAGTATCTATGTGAACACCCTATAAAATTTGCAAGTCTTTAATAACTTCAAAATTGCCCGAGTTATCGTGAATTATTGAAATCATATTCGTAGAAATTTCAGTTTTCGTGAAAAATGCATTTTTTTCGTCACTTTTTGGTAGTTTTTCTCATAGGGTCAATTTTGAAAAATTTAATAAATGACCCAAATAAAGTACCAACTACTTCAAATTTCCAACCGGAAACATATCAGAAATTTCAGTAAAAAATCAGAGTATTATTTTGGGTAGTAAAAGTGTCTTCAGACATAAAACAACAACAAAAAAAGTCACATCATTGTAAAATCAATACATTTTTCGCTTCTCTCAAAATCTAAATTTAAATTATTATTAAATATTTATTATTAATTATTATCTAATATTGATTACAGGGGCATGTTATTAAAAAGAAACTCGATTTACATAAACAATGTGAAGCAAATCGGGCGTATGCACATTATTCTTGGAGTTAGTTTAGCTAGTTATTAACTAGATATATAAATTAATAATTTACTGTCATATTACAAATATGTTTTTTTTTAATAATATTGATTTGATTATTATTTACCTGTCATTTATTTTGAAATTAACTTTTTGTACAAAATAAATAATATATTTGATTTAACCCTTTAAGGCGTAGAACTATTTTTGATTTGTTGCATTATATGAACTTGTGGCATATATAGAAGCCACTTAGTTATCTTATAGATTCATTCACCTAAATTGTAATCAGCTGATTGTTATACATTATTTAGTATTTCATGTTCTCTTGTGACTATGTTTCGCGGTTATTTTGTTGTGTTATTCTGTTTATAATTTAATATTTTATCATAATATCACAAGTGGTCTCTCTTTATGCATGCCACTAACGTATACACGACGTACATTTAATCAATGTGTCTTATATGCAGTGATAATTTTTTAAAAAAACAAGACTTAAAATTGTTTATGGATTAAGTTAGTACAGAAATGAATTCATTGCTTATTTTTATATATAATAAAACATAGTTAGTTTTGTTTAATAACTACAACATACTTTTATTACTTCAATGAATAATACATTTTTTTTTTTTAAAAAAATAATTTTATCTAATTTACAAATTTTATTTTAAAAGATTATTTTAAACTTTTAACAACTGAATAGTATTTATTTAGAACACTAATTTTCTGTAGTTTTTAAATATATAACTATTTTTCTTCTCAATCTTTGCGCAAAGATAATAGTAACTTTTTAATTAATACAAACCACTGGTCTAGATGATAGGTCCATAATATACCATATAAAATTGTATGATATATAATTTATGAATATCTATTTTAACATTTTTGTTGGTGTTTAGGTTTGTATTAATACTCTTTTGTAAATGATATTAATTTATGGTACTTATATAATTATTTATTACCTATATAAATATTTAATAAATCTTTATTTATAAACAGGTTGTAACAAATTATATCAAGATATTTTCCTTTTTTATTAATTTTGTGATATTATTTTTTTTTCAAACTTGTAAATTAAAAATATAATAAATTCTTTTCCTCCTACCAAATCACAATGTACTCATATAATATCATAGTTGTTATATGTTTTAAAAATTATCCGTTATAGGTTAGTGGCATCTCTAACAAGAATAGAAGCTCTAAAAAATTACCAAATATGCACTTAAACACCCAAAATATGCATTAAAAATATAACGTCGTTTGGGGTTATTTTGCTCCGATTTTTCAAGTTTTTAAAAGGTTTTAGTCATTTTAGGTAAATTAAAATAAAATTTTTTTTTTTAGAGATTATATAGTTATCATTTCTTTAAAGTTCCCAAAATGCTAATTATGACCTAAAAATGAGTACATTTCACATCAACTATTTTTTTTATTTTTTTAAAAAGTGGAGCAATGTTACCCATGGGGTTTGCATACTTTGACCCACATCAATAAATCTCATTTTAAATCATAAAATTTGGCGACTGGAGCAATGTTAACAGTTTTAAAATAGCACCATTATGAACTAGGAAAACATTGAACAAAGACGAGCTGATACTCCTGCTGCATGGGATACAGGTGTGCAAATCATAGCATTTAATTTTAATTAGAATTTGAATGCAATGATAAACCATTGCATTCGAAAACGATTCTGAGTGAAGTTCAACCAGATAATGACGGAATTGTGTTGAGACTTGTATTATATTAATTTATACTACAATCATTTTTATAAACGAGTACCTAATAGCATAGTAGGCACTAGGCAGTAGTGTGTCGGACGTTGTGCGAGAACGTCAAAATAACGCTGTGCAATAACTAGTAAAATCAATAAACCTCTAATTGTAAAATACTATGCTTGTTTTATTTTACTTTAACACCTATATAGTAACAAATTGAATAAAATTTTAACATTTTTTATGAAATAGGTATTTAAAACACAAAATTTTATCACACATATAGGTACATATAAATACATAATATATAGGTACACTTTAGTACATAAATAAACACCCTATAAAATTTTCTATTTACTAACTTCAAAATTGTTCGAGTTATCGTCAAATATTGAAATCGAATTTGTCAAAATTTCAGTTTTCGTAAAAAATGCTTGTTTTTGTGATTGTGCATAACAAATATGCAAATTGCAAATGCTACAAGTCCTCTGCTCTAGTAACGAGTAATAACAGTAACAGAATACAAAACGGCTGGTTTTAGCTGAAGTTCTACTCCATATGGATATTTAGAATTTAAACTCTAGAATGTGTATAACATCATTATACTATTATAATATTGTATAGATACCTATAAAACTTTCGAGCCAACAGTGGAGATTTAAAAAAAAAAAAAACTGCTCTTTAGCTTAGGTACGTTTTTATTAATTTTTACATTATATTTATAAATTTATAATGGATTTTAATGATTATTACAAAATACATTACTATTTTATTATATTAATTTATTAGTAATTAGTACCTAATTGTTATAGTTTATATTCCATAACAGATATTACGAGAGATGGTTTTAAAAAGGCGTACCTACTACCTAATCATTGTCCATTGATTATAAAAATATATATACCTAATTATTAATTATATAATAAACATATAATGAAACATAATATTTGTCTTATGATTAATTATAATAATTAATTTATAATCTATGGTAGAGTAAATAAAATTTCCTATTTGATGTTGTATCAATATCCCAGAATATTACAGTCAATAGTAAACAAAGTGATTTAATGGTTTATCAATATGTATAATAATGTTATGTTAATTGTTTATGTTTACTATGACTACAAATAATATATAAAATAAACAATAAATGTACAAGTAATATAAATTATCTATTTCTGTGATCACGGCTAAAGTATATTTATTATTTTCATTTTATTATATTCTGTGGATGTTACTATCCACTATCCAGTGCAATATACTTATTATACTTTATACTTTTATAGCGAGTTTGAGGAAGAACTTGAAAAAGTTGATACTCTGAAACTCAAACAAAATAAAAAAAAAAAAACTTCCAATAGGTACCTGTGGGATAAAGTATAAGAGTTTGAATTAAAAGGTAAAAATATAAAATAAGAAATAACATAAAAATATAATATTCCATGTTAAGTATATTGTAATTATTTTATTATTGTAATATTTTTTTGTACATTTATCTAATTTAAGTAATCTTTTAAACCTAATAAAAAAATTAAATGTTGAAATAATAAATTAAAATAATATGTCAAAATATTAAATGAGGTAATATTTAAAATCATACATAAAAATGTTTACATGTTTGTAATGTGCCTACTTAATGCAAATGTTTTTAAATTAAATAATTAAATATATCAATAATAGATGTTAATTAAAACATAGTATAAAGTTTACAAAACACAATTATTTAAAATTTAGATAAAAAGAAAATTTAAATAATTTAAAATTAACTAGATGTAATAAAACTTATAGTTATATGATACAATGCTTGTACCTTAAGATTTAATTAAGATATTATATTCTTAAATAGTATAAATAGTATATGACAAATTAATTTAAAATGGACAATTAATCAAAGTTGAATATGAAGTAAAATACTTGATAATTAATTTTCACAATATAAAGTAAATATTATATTTATTCCTATTTAGTCATTGCAGACTATAAGGCTACAATTAAAATTTTTAGATGTATATACGCAAAAAATTGTTTTATAGTTATATAAAACTAATATCTTATAATTACTTATGTTACATATTTTTAAGTTTTTCATTAAAATTTAATTTATTTTTGAAATGATGATTTTCATTAGTGCAGCAAGATAATAATTCATTATTGTGGTCAAAATGGATTAAACGGTTGGAAACCCCAACCCTTGTATTTATATACACCATTAAATGACGATTTTGCACCACCATGAAACATTGGATAACTTCGGAACCTACCTATAGAAGCTACTGGACCATTTGTAGTACTTTTAATACGTTTATAAGTTCTTTTTGGAAACACTTTGATTTGACGTCCTTTCAATAAAGAATCACTCATTGCTATAGCTTTGTTCATAGAAACTACATTAGAAAATTCAATAAATGCATATGCCTTTGGATCACGTTTTATAGTAACTTTGTTAATTAAGCCACAATCATGAAAATGTGCTCTTAATTCTTCTTCTGTTTCTGTATAGTTTATATTTCCAACATAAACAGTTTTACCAGCCACTGTTGTTTTTTGATCGTATAAATCGTGCGTTGAACTTGGT
>JAIUCT010000011.1:5548597-5571112 GCA_021307375.1 Tetraneura akinire
TGATCAGCTTGAAGTTTTAATTGTTCTTCCATAAAAACTATTTTATCTTTAATTTCTTTCAATTCATTCTTAAATCCCTGAAATACTTCCATAATAGATTCATGATTTTCATTGAAATCAGATGAAATGCTATTTTCATGGTTAATTTGTGAATTATTTTCAGCCGGTAAACCAATACTACCTTTTAATAAATGATCATCCAAATCAGTCGTTTCAAATGATAAATCAACACCATAATTTAATAATGCTTCATCTAATTCAGCCATGTCTATAATTGGTGAATTTTCATTTGAATCATCATTTTCATTTGAATTTAATAAATCAATACCATAATCGTTTAATACTTGCTCGTATAAATCATCCATTACTATAGAATTCATAGTTAGTTAGGTTCGATGGAAACAAATGAAAAATGAAAATTCGACAACGCTTAAGCCAAAACACTAATGAAGTATTGAACAACACGTTTGATGATATCTGCCATCTGGCATCTGCAGTAGAAATGGAAAATGAATCCTAACCGTAAATTTTTATCATAAAGAACAAACAACAACTAACAGTTAATTTTGTACAGGTTGACCAACATCATTAAAATACGTTATTTGCTTTGAATTAACTGAATCATATAAAGTAAATATTATATGTTTAAGAAAACATAACTTAAAAAGACAATAATAAAGGGAAGGGATACGGGTGTGGAAAGGATATAGGTGAAAGAGGATAGCATTGAATTTTGATAAATTTTTTTTTTTTTTTTAACTTTTTATTATAAAGCGTACAATCTGTAAATAAATTATTACAATAAGAACGCGTGTGGAAATATATAATATAGCTTGACATAAACGTGATAAAAGGAGCCACCCAATGGCGACACTTTATGACATGATTAGGTTGAATTTAATTTACCTTATTTTTAGTTAATTGATATTTAAGTCTCTACACCAATTTCTCTTCAGTCGACGAGGAGGGTTACCAGGAATGGTGTCGGAATCAACTGAATCAAGGGCAGAGATTAGTGGATTGAAGTTGTTTTTATATAAATTTGCACTAATTGTACACTAATAATTTGCATAGGAAAAAATTAGAAAATTCAATTTTAAATAGTAACGGGTTGCTGTAGAACATTTGACCATACCCCATCCCCCATAGCGTTTTTTAAATTTTTCTCTTAAACGGACTGCACAAATTCTAAAAATAGTCACACAAATTCGTACTAATTATTTTCATTGAAAAAATTTAAATTGTTTAATGGGGTGGGGGGACTGGTAAAATACACGTGACGCACGAAGCGGTCATCAACGTTTACCTACACTTACGTTCTTAATACATCGTATTCAGGCGCGGATCCAAGGGGGGAGCTATGGGGATTTAGCCCCTCCCTTTGGACGTGTTATATGTTGTGTAGGCATGTAATAAATACTTAATATAGGTACGTCTTAATATCCATTATCCATACATTTAAAATATAAATATAATTATTATTTATTGCTAATATTACTAACAAATCAATCAAAGCGTGTAGAAATTATCAGAAACAATTATTTAATAGTTACAGTTGCAAGTTATTAGTTAACAACGAACTTTTGATTTGAATTAAAAATAACAAAATCGATGTTTTTAGTCGTCTATATTAACAAATCATAATTTTATATTAGGGAGTTTCTGCATAACGCCGGTTAAACACAATGGTAAAAATAACGGTCGGTTAAATCATACGTTAATATATTTAACGCAATACATGAAACTTTAGTTTTTGCATTATCGGATTTTCCGTTTTTGTTAACCTTTTTTTAAGTGACAATTACAATAATAACTATAATCATCACTCTATGATATGATTAACTTTATCAATATACAATCTCTTTTCTTAATATGTCTATTTTCCAAAAATTTAATTAAAAAAATGTTTTCATTAAAACTGTATTTTCTGCACAGTTTTTAGTGTCTCCTGAAAAATATGTGAATTGTGGGTTACGCCCTTTCTACAAAATACCGTCGATCGATACTATCGATTATATTTTTTATACCTATCCACTAAAATTATATATTTTTTAATATTTGTCTTTATGTAAATAAAAATTAGCCCCTCCCTTTTCATATTTCTAGATCCGCGCCTGATCGTATTGATTTTTATTTATATTTTAATATTTTAATATTTTATACTTAAATACAACATACAAGTATGTTGTTACCATGTTATAATATTAATAGTAGTTACCAATACAATAACTGATTATTTACCCTACTTAAAAACCGTATATTATTTATTCCTTTATACGATATATTTTATTCGTAACATGTTCATTCTCACTTACACAATTGGTCAATTGGACCGCTTTAAGGTACTCTAATAAATACATAATATATATATTTTTTTTTTTTTATGCTATACAGGCCATTAAGGCCTTTTGCATGCTTCCACCAAGTCTCTCCATCCATTCCGGTCCATCGCATCATCCAGTCGTTTTGAGGGGTCGATATTTAGAATATCCATCTTCACCCTGTCTAACCACCTCTGACGAGGTCTTCCTCTTGGTCGCTTTTTTTGGGGATTTTTGTTTAAGACGTTTCTCGTAAGACTTTCGGTAGCTCGCCAAACGTGGCCAGCCCACTCCAGACGTTTTGCTTTCAGAAATAATCTAATATTCGGCTTACCAAATAACCTTTCCAGATCTTCATTTTTTTTCCCTCTCATATTCACCATTTTGAAGTCTAGTAGGTCCGTGAATTTTCCGCAGGATTTTCCTTTCGAAAGTGAGTAGTTTTTCTTCATCTCCCTGTGTTGTTGACCACGTTTCACACGCATACATTACTATCGGACGCAGAAAAGAAGTATAAAGTTTCTCTTTTGTGCCTTTGGATAGTAGTCTAGAACTGAGCATCTTGTTCATCGCAAAATATGCTTTATTTGCACTACTTATTCTCAGTTGGATTTCCTTATGCATATTATTTGTTGTGTTTATGTTGACTCCGAGGTACTTAAATTCGTCTACTTGTTCAAAAGAGTAAGGTCCCACTTTTAGCGCTGTTTTATCTACTGAGCGTCGAGTCATTATTAGGTACTTAGTTTTTTCTTCGTTTATAGTGAGGTTCATTCTGTTACTGGCCTCTATTAATTTCTCTGCGGCCTTAACAATATCGCTTTCTTTATCTCCTAATATTACAATATCGTCAGCGTATGCTAGCATTACATTTTTTCCGTTTAGCTCCATTTCGTGGCATACTGACATATCTCTCATGACTTGTTCAAGCGCAAGATTAAACAATACAGGAGACATTGCATCACCCTGCTTTAATCCAGACTGGACTTCAAATTGTGGTGACAGCTCCCCTTGATACCGTACCGTACAGTATGTGTTCGAATTATATATTTCAATCATCCTGACTAACTTTTCTGGAATTTCCAAATTCATAATACATAATATATATATTTTAAATATATTTTAATTTTATCTTATCATTTAATAACTTTAATTATAATAACGTGAAGTTAATTTTTTATATAAAACCTCCATTAAATGTGATTGGAATATGAATAGTCACATAAAATGCCGATGTATACCAAAATTATTGTTCTAAAATTATATAGGTACCTACGGAACTACTCGTATTATAGTCATCTGGAATAATAATTATAATCTTAACAAAACAAATGTATGAAATATGCCAATATAGATACAATACAATGTAATTAAACGAAATACCGGGTACTATATGGTTTATTTTTAATAGTTTATTATAATTATATATATAACACATTAGGAACAAAAAACAGAAATTTTAAATTTTAAATAGATAAAAAGGACCAAATTAGTATATTCAATTTGTTGTTTTATTTTGTTATTCAACTATAGGTTTTCGAGTTCAACAATTTGATGGTGCTGCACAGAGTGCACAGTCAATGGGTATTAACTATAAGAGTAAAATCTATGGTCCCATAATTGCAGTATCACATTTTATTTATACCTGTCCAGCACATACATATATTTTAATAACCTCTTATACCTCCCTCCATTTTCAGTTTCATGTTATCATTATTATATTGGTATGTAACTTAACAACGAACAAATTCTTAAACAAAATCATCACGTTCATTATATTATATCGTGGGTAGCGGGACTTTTATTTTGTATTATATTATATTAATAATACTACCTAGTTCTATATTACTTATGTCTTATAGTTTCAACTATTTTACTTAATTATTAATTAAATTTGTATATTAAGTTTATAATAATTATATAGGTACTACATAAACCAAATTAATAATGACTATATAGTGAGTAGAAAGAAATAGGTTGAGTTAAAAATTTTATTTTTTAATTATAAATAATTAAATATAAAATCAGAAACAAATGAAAATATTACTTGTTTTAAATTATTGCGAAATCTTTTTTATTTTTTTTAAGGTCTAGAATTATATTAATATTATCCAAAAACTTAATTAATATACGAAAGTATATATTATTATATATTACACATCCATAATTATTTGTTATGACTTCGAGGAAAACTGAATTACTAAGACTGAGTTATTGAAAATAAAATTTCATTACCTATTAAGATTTATATATAGGAGTCTTAAATAATTGTGAGTTTTAACCACTGAATTGTATAAAAAGAAGCAGTGGCGTAATTAGAAATTTGTTCTGGGGGGGGGGGGATAGAATTTTTTTTTATACACACAAAATGTTCACTTTAATTTCAAGTACATAATTGCGAATATTATTAGTATTTAATCAATAATTTTAGAGCCAATAAATACAAAAAATGCAAATATAAAAAATATTAAAATTATATAGGTAGGTACTCGTATTTGAATTAAGGAAGTGTCTTTTTTTATAGCATAGGTTTCCTGTAGAAAATTTGATGTAGTTGGTAGGTACTTTATTTATCTCATTTTTCAATTTTCTCAAAATTGAGCTTATACGACAGGAAAAACTACAAAAAAATGACGAAAATTCGCTCAGAATCGTTTTTTCGAATGCGATGATTTGCATTCAAATTTAAATCAAAATATCACACTATCCTCTCCACACCTGTATCCTACCTTACCTACAACACTACATCAGTAGCTTTAGGTACTTTTAAAATTTGTATTTATCATTTTAATGAAATATTAATATATAATATAAAATAAAATACATGTTCAATTATTTTAAAAATATATTATTATAAAATAATTTCTGAAATTTGAGTAACACATATAAATGAAGTATAATATTATGAAATTTAATTATTATTACAAATCAGAATTTAATAAACAATTTATTTAATTTAATTTAATTAAAAAACATATATTATGAATAATATTTTAGTATGAAGAAGAAAACGCAAAATGTTATAGAAAGTAAACATAATGAAACCGGAGGTACAATTCAAAACGATATGACACAGTTATACGAAATTACAGAAATACCGTTTCGTATCGCTTATTTCAGAGCCACCAAATTCACCAACACCAATTATTTTCAAGATATAAGTTACAAGAATAAGATTTCAAGAAATGACTAGGGGTAACGACAGTATACATAGATGAAAATAGAAAATAGATTATCCTACGAGCAATGTTCGAGTGGTTAAATGGACGTTGAAAACTTCGATTGAGATTTTGCAAAAAATCGCATGTCGTAGGTAAATCATACTGTAGTACATCCTGATATTTCGCGTGTAACCGAATAGGTATTATTGTATAAGGTATAACAGATTCGGTTTGACAATTGACACAGATAGCTTTTGCGGTTGAATTATTATATATATATCGATTTGAAACCTTTACTAGGCGATTATAAATATTATTTTCTAATGATTATAAATATTTAATAAAATAATTGTATTTAGGTACTGTAATATTGTAATATTAATGTAATATATTTAATCGTAAAATCGTGCATTCCCGTCCAAACATATTATTGTAATAAGCTCTTCTACACTATAATATTGAATATATTTTATTCATATTTATTATGGTCGTATTATCCTACTATAATACAAATACAACTATACAATTACAATACTATACAAATTTCGAAGTGTAGAGATAATATCTCCTGTCTTCAACCTGTATATCATAAAATATTACACATTTTGTAATTTTAATATTCGTGTTTAGTAAATTAATTAAAATATTTTATATAAAAATAATAATTATTATTTAATTGTTATTAGACATACCTTTATAATATTTGTCGCCAAAGAATTTTTCCATAGGGTTATATAAGTCGTAATAGCTTTATTTTTCTGTGTTTTAACATCGTTTATTGAATTACCATGACAATAATTATAATTTGCATTAGGCCAGTTAAATTTGTTTGTTTATATTTACATTCACTTGAAGCATTTTATTTTAAAATTTTAAAGAAAGTTTAATTTTAAAACTAAAAATCTAAAATTAAGAAATTAAATATATAGTGTAAAAATTAATAATATATAATATCAATATAGTTTTTTATATATAACTTACCAAAGATAATAATTAATAGGTGACTATTGCGTCCAAATTACAGGATGCGAATTCCCCATTTTTATCAATTTATGGGGGAAGTAGTAGGTAGGTATATTACATCGGATTAAATCAGTTCGCTGAAAATGCTATTCAATCTAATGAAAAGAAATAAAATTATTATTATTATTATTATTATTATTATTATTATTTTAATACTATAATTATATAAACCTAAATTTCGAAGTGTAAAGATAAAATCTCCTGTTTCCAACTTATATATTATAAAATTTTTAAACATTTGTAATTTAAATATTCGTGTTTAATAAATAAATTAAAATATTTTATATAATTATAATATTCGTTATTTGACATACCAATATTTGTTGCCAAAAAATTTTCCATAAGCTTATAAATTATTTTAATGGCTTTAATTTTCTATGTTTTCTAACATTTTATTTCAAATTTTTAAAGAAAAAGTCTCATTTTAAAACTAAAAATCTAAAATTATGAAAATAAATATTTAGTGTAAAGATTAATAATATAATATAATATCAATATAGTTTTTTATAGGAAAGACATACTATTTAATATTTTAAATTATACGCCGCATGTATTTTATCGTAAAAAACAAAAACGACCTAATTATAAATATACTTTGGCAAGTTAAGAAAGTCCGAAAAAAAAATAGGAAAGTATATCAAAGTTTTAAATTTATACGTTTTTATAATTTAAGTTTTATGTAATTTTATATTACTTAATAGTAGCTCGTGTTCACGTTCAATTTGCACTCGAAGTTCAAGTATTCTAAATTTTTTTTTTAAATGTACTTATAATACGTGTTTATATGCCTTCCGATGGTTTTTTGACGCTGAGTTCAAACGTACAATTTATGCCCCCCTGAAACTTCACCACTTTATGGTAGGGAAAATTATCTTATGATTGATACCACTCTGGAAAAAATCCACGAGGGTGTTCACGGTCAACTTTGCATTCGAATATCGAGTCTTCTAAATTTTTGTAGCTCTTCGTGTTATAATGTATTAAATATTTAAATGAATATGTAGATTTATATATTATAATAATAATTAACAATGATTAAACTGTCATTTTATTACACAATTATATATTATTACCTATATTATAATTAATAGTTACATCACAATTTTATTTTATAAATATTATATAATTTAATTTTAAATATTTTAATGTTTTCCTTTTTGCTGTTTTGTCAGTTTATTGTTCACCTATGGACAATAAAAAATATAATGTTAAATTTAGCGCCTGATAATTTTAGGAGCATGTAATATAATGTACATTATTGTGGTAACTTCTAACTCGGCTAGTGATAAGAAAGGAACTATCTTCACACGCATTAACGTTCTGTCATAAAAACGCAAAAGAAACATGTTTAAATTTTTAAAAAATAATTTTATAACACAATTTTTATAACAGTTTTGTAATCAACATTCAAGACTCAACTGTGAATTGTTTATGTATAGTACACCTACTAACTGGATACAATCTATAAATTTATTTATCTCGATAAACGTCATCTATTGGATATTATCACGGTTGTAGATACAACCGCTAGTATCTACAACCGTAGATATAATATATAAATCAGTGAACTAAAAACTAAATAAAAAAATGCAATATTATAATTATATTATGTTAAAAATGGTCGGTATCAATCATACAAATTAAATACAAAGTACAAAAGTACAAAAGATATTTCAAAAAATTATCATACAAAGTTTTGCCGTAAATTTTAACGGTGTAGTTGTTGCTACACGAGTGTAGTGCGACGTTATATTCTGCAAAATTATAATCATTTCGCATTCAAGATAACTAATAATTAGTAAACATTCACTACACCATACTTTTCCTACTTTAGTACTTTCTACACCTGTCTGTACTTTTTCTATGTGTCTAGAACTCTAGTCCTAAATCTTAAATCATGATTCATTAATTGGTCATTTATTTATGTTTTTTTTTTTTTTTATTATTATTATTATTATTATTATTATTATTCATATGTTTATAATCATAGAACAATAAACTCAACAATAAAATTATAGATACGTTAACCTTAACATAATAATAATAATAATAATAATAATAATAATAATAATAATAATAATAATAATAATAATAATATTTTTTATCTTGTCCAAAAACTTGTAAACGCGTTTGATAATTTATGAAAAACATTGCTGATAATAATAATTAATTTATAGTTGATAGACATTGTACACCTACTACCTTAATCAGTGAATTCACTCATAACTCACAACTGGTGTTTGTATTTCGTCGTACACTTGTACGTTTTCATGACCGTGGTATGTTTTGTCAAAAAACTACGGATGGAGTCCGTAAAATCCACAACTTTTTGGCCGTGCTCTAAAATTTGTATACTCAAAAATCATTAAATTTCCGTCTTTCATTTTTTTAAACATCTATATAATATTTTAGTTATTATTTTTTGTTAGGGAACATTTATTTTTTTACTTGTTTTTATTGACCAAAATTTGTGTATTGATATAAAAATAATGTCAAGAGTTATATTACAAAAAAATGTTTAGTAAAAAATCACAAACGGATGTGAAAAAATCTGTTCACAAAATATTGGATCCAAAAAAAGACACGGCCACAAGATTTAAACATTTAAAGTTTTTATTGGGTACGTATTATTATTTAATATTTTCTTCTAATCTAAAATGTTGACAGTTATTTTATTTAGATACCTACATAAAAAATTAATCTTTTATATTTTGTAGATAATAGCGATGAAAATGAATCAAAACATTTGTTTGAAAATAATTATAGCAGTATTTACCAAATTTTTTATGAAAGTTTTATATGTGTTGAAACCAATTTAAAACAAAGAGGTATTTAATACAAGTTTTTAAATTTATGTAACTATATGAATTTAAATCTATTTCTTTCTATTTACTCTACCAATATATTTAAAAATATTAACAGATTTTAATTTATATAATGTATAATATCTATGAAATCTCATCATTATATTCATAATACATGAATTGTTACAATAATTTTTAAAAACCTGTTAACTATTTTACATATTTCAAAAAGTAAAATTTAGTTTTAATAATATAATAAATACATTTTGACAAAATAACTAAATAAATATACAATTAAAATAATATTCTAATATATATTTATTTTTCAGTAACCAGAATTTATAGAGATGAACTAGATACAATTCTAATAATTTTAGAAAAAATACTTTTATTATGTCCAGAAATTGTAGCACAGAAGTGGCAATTTCATAGTATAAATAATGTAATTTCTAAGCTTTTACATCCAGAAAATGCATGTCGCTTAAGACGTGATGGGATAAAGTATTTTAAACACATTTTATTATATTACTGATAATAATTCTTATTTTTATGTTTTTTTTAGACTCTTTATTTTATGGTATCAAATTTTGGGACATAATGCACCCATTATAATACATACAATTTATTCATCACTAATACCTGGATTTTCTAATTCAATATTTGAACATAAAGAATTAACAATAATTTGGAATTATCAATCAAATTCATTTACATCACATGATTATTCATCAAGTAAAACAAAACATATGACATAATTTTATTATTAAATAATACATATAAATTAAAATATTCCAATAAATAAAATATTATTTAGATCCAATTAAAGCTGCAGAAATAAACGTATTATATCCTGCTCAGATTGGTGAAAAACAACCAGATGATTTGGACAAATATTATTTAGAATCACTTTTAGAATTAATGGTTAATCAGGTACTCTTAATATTTTATTTTTTTATCATCAGTATTTAATTTTTTATCTTATTTTTATTCAGTATTGTAATAAATGATAATTTTAGGTACCGCGGATAATTTGGAAAGACTTAAAAAATTGTCAAATGAAATGTTTTAATTATTTATTTGAACAATTTAAAAAATTTTATATACCAATCATATTTCCAGATTATTCAAATAATACAAGTATTTATACATCAACTACAGGTTAGAAAATTATAACTATATCCATATTATTATCATTATAAACTTTAAAAAGCAAGGGAAGGGATACAGGTGTAAAGAGGATAGTGTTGAATTTTGATAAATTATTACATTCGTAAAAACAATTTTGAGTATTGTCAAATTTGGCATTTAGGTAACTCATTATGGGTTTTATGATAAATTATTTATATTGAATGTTAAGACTGATAAATGTAAAAAATTTATCATTTATCAGATAATATATGTATTGATTAAAATTTTTACATTTATCAGTCTCTACGTTCAATCATATAGATAGATAATAATATGGAGTGAATACCTTGTATAACCTACAATCAGCCGGTCACTCATTTATTGCTATACCCACCATTGTACGACAAGAAAAATGTTGCGTACACTGACATCATATTGAATATGGGTGTTGGACAAATTATTATTTTATTTTATGATACTGTTTTTGTACATACTTTTACTAAAATATAATATATTAATATATTTAATAGGTACTTATTTATTGTATGAATAATATAAAAAATAATAAAAAAAAAAAATGTCATTTTTTCTAACCACTTAGGATCAATTTTAAGAAATTCGAAAATGGACCTAAATAAAGTACCAACTGGTAACATATGCTATTCGTGAAAATCGGAGTATTATTACTGGTAGAAAAAGTGTCTTTATACATAAAAAATGAAAAAAAAGAAGACTCACATCATTTACAACTAATACATTTTTTGCTTCGCTCAAAATCTAAAATTAAAATAATTTGTGTAATTGTAATAAATAATAATAATATATATAAGGTTTACATTTTTATGTTTCTAGAGTTACCAAATTTTTCAAATAAATTAAAAAATGATTCAAACAGTAATTGTCGAGTTATTGTAATAAATTGGTTTGCAAACTACATCCAAAATAAACCAAATCAATATTCATATAATATCACCTTGGTGTCTAAATTTATGGGGTATGTTAACTTCCAAGTAAATTTATTTAATTTAGATAACAATTAAATTGAATTAATTGATTATTTATGTTAAGTTGGGTTCCCATGACTCGTGTTTTTGTGTATTTGCGGAATAGTCTCTATTCTTGGATACTCGTCTGAAATGGAAACGGAGTACCCACTTTTATTAATTATCAGTATTTGTTATTTCCTATTTGCTGTTTGTCACTTTTCCAAGGATTGTCTATATAAATGATTATATAAATATTAAATCAATGGTTATTTTATTTTAAAATCTAACTAGATATTATTGGTACCCAGTGGTGTGATAATTGTGAATCAATGTGGGTTTTGGTAACGAATGGATAACAATTAGTGGGAATTATGCTATTCGATTACAATGGCGATTATTTGCGTATTTGTATATTAGCCAGTCATGACTACATGAGAACCTGCCTTTACAAAAATACAACTTAATATGTTAAATTAAACATTAGTTATTTAATTATTATGTAAATTTAATATATTTGTAATTATTGTTTAATACAGGGATAAAACCCAATTAATAGCTTTTGAAATTGTTAGAGATACTTTATACAAATCAAGAGAAAATATAAACTTAATTCATGAAATATTTAGACAATCATTTTTATTAAATTTCAATTGGACTTCTGCAATACGTCGGACAATTTCAGTTTACAAAGATTGGATTCAATTAAGTGTATATTTCAAATATTTAGTGTTTTTATTTAAAAGGTATAATTTTTTACAATTTTTTTTGTTTTTGTTTTTTTTTTTTACAGAGTTCTCAACGACCTCCATTTATGTTAGAGCCTGAAGAACAACAAGTGGTTATCAATTTAGATGTAAATTATATAATTGAAATTAGTTATAATTTATAATAACATATTTTTTATTTTTTTATTAGTCAAATACAAAAGAAATTTTACCAAAAAATGATATCAGAGCAGGATTTCAGGTATATTATTAAATAATAAATAATGATTAACAAATAAATTTAATATTTTAATTATAATAAGTTTTTATTTTTTATACTATAATTGAAGATAATAATATAAATATTATTCAATTTTTTTTGGTCAATTTAGAATGTTATTCAGTTATTTATGTCTAATACATTACATGTTTTTCTAAATCAAAATGGTGTAGAATATCCTACATTGCTAGAAGAACAGGTAGATACTTGTAAGAGAGTCTTAAATATTTATAGATACATGGTGATGCATTCATATATGACTTTAAATACATGGTAAAATAATTAATATTTCACAAATAAATCAATACTTAATTTTATTTTTCTACAGGGAAAAATTACTTCATATTTTATTACGAATAACTACAATTGTTTTAAAAAAAAAACCTCCATTAAAACGAGAAAATACTCTGTCTGGAAAATTAGCACCAGCTATATTTCAAGTAATTATACCTTTATACCTTTAATAATCTGCATAATAATATTTCAAATATATAAAATATTTCCTACCTTAAATTGCGTTTTTGTTAATTTATAAATTTTAAAGTTTTGTCATATTAATTATTGTTTTATAACACTAAATCTATTTATACTTTGCGTTTTGTTTGAATTATTGTGTGAAATAAGGACTTTTTGTTGAATATTTTGATTTTTAAATGATTTGTGTTTTTTCTATATATAAAGACATTTTGTTTTGTTGGTTAAGAATAATAATCTGATTAACACCACGTATAGCCATATAGAATATGTATTTGGTAGAGAATGCCATTTAATTAGTACTTAATTTAGGCCAGTTCTTAGATATCTCTATTTTTTTTTTTTATATGGTAAAATCTAAAAATGATGGAAACTGTAATTTTGTTGCACTTGATTTTAGTTATTTTATAACAAAAAAATAAATATAAAAATCATTGAGACTTAAAACATTTATTGAGTATTTACATAAATATTTTATATATGTGATACAATTTTAGAACTGTTAATTTGATTTTTAAATCTAAATAAAATTTTTTATTATTAAATGTATCAAAATTTTAATTACAAATTTACTGTCAACAGTATTCAGTATATTTTTTTCTGAATGAAGTTCATTCAAAATTGTTTTTCAAAAATAAATAAACAATGATATCTTATTGCTCGCAAATCTTCATTATAATACAACACTATACTTCCTTAACTATTATCCTTTCCACATCTATATTCCTCTTTATATATATTTTAAATATGATTTTTACTAATTAAAAGTAAAAATTACAATTATTTTTAAAATATAATAGTCAATATATAGTTTATTTTTATATATTAATGATTTTTATTTATATTAGACATTGATTGTCACTTGGATAAAAGCTAATTTAAATGTTCAAATTTCTGAAAAACTTTGGGATAAATTTTTATCAATTCTTTGTTCATTGACTCAATGGGAAGAACTTATTAATGAATGGACGGTAAGATTTTACAATTTTGTTTCTTTAATTTTATGCTTTGAAAAAATTCAAGTGAAATTAGAATATTATATTTAACTTGCAGTTAATGATTGTTACTGTAAAAATACAAATAAATATAAATGTAAATTATCTTTATTATTAAACCAATATATATTTATTCCAACGAGACTTAATTATAACATGTATATTTAACATAAACACTTATTGAGAGTAATAACGTCTGTTCGATACAACATTCAAAACATTACTGTTGATTAATCTCATATCAGTTAAACAGCAGTTATACTATCAATATTATTATATTAATTTAATAAAATTGTGACCTTACAGTCAGCCAAAAAAAAAAAAAAAAAAAAAAGGTACAAAATTCTTATAGTATAATATAAATAACATGAAAATATAATATTATTAAAAAAAATGATTGTTTAAAAAGGGGAAAGAAAAAAAAATAACATACAATTAGTGATTAATTAACAAAATAGGAACGATAGTTACTGAGAGACAAAGTTATCAAGCCATTTAGGTTTCTTGATGATATGGACCCGACTGGCTGGAAAAATGTCATCAGATGTTTCTTCGATCGTTAAACTTGTATCTTTTTTATCAACAGTTTCTAGCTCTGAATCTACATCTCTAGTGTCATTGAACTGAATAAACCCAGGGTCTTCAAAATTTGGTCTATCTCAAAATGGCTTGAGTGACTGAACATGTACAATAATGTTTTCAACTGTATAAACAATGTCATCTGTAGCTGTTGTACAAGATGGTCTAGCAACAAGAAATCGAGTAACATGGCAAATATGAGCTAAAATATAGCAATTACCAGATTTTGTTGTTGGTAATGAAAGATGATCAGCAGATATGACTTGAAATGGAACTTACAGAATTTCTCTTTCACCTAACATACTATATGCTAATGTTATTCTTATGTTTACCTTCTGACAAACTATGCATCCCTGCACATCTACTTTAGTATTTTTACGCATTGTGCTCTACCAAAATCTAGTTTTTATATTTTCTAAAGTTTTCTTTGCATCAAAATGACCAGCATTGTCATGGCAGCTTTTGAGAACAATATTGTGACATGAAAATGGAATTAAAATCTTTAACACCTCACGACCCTGTTCAATATTTTTTACATGAACTAGAATACCATTATCATATTTATATTAATGTTTTATTTGTTGCATATGTATATTATCTATATTGCTTTTCAACTTTTTTGTGATTTGTTGACAATAAGTCTTGGCCTTCTGGGCTAAATCCAATTTTTTATATGTGTGAATAATTGCTAAACATGAATTATTTTCATCTATATCTGGTTGAGGATATCGAGACAAATGATCTGCAATATAATTAAGTTATCCCCATCTGTAAACGGGCTCAAAATCAAAAGATGATAAGTCGACCACATAACTGGCAAATTTGTGATTTAATTTTGCCTTACTTATAATATAAGCAGAATAATTATCTAATAAAACCTTACATTTTTTTCCAGTAAGGTAAAGTCTAAATTTATCTAATTAATTAGGCTGTTATAGCCCAATGAACTGCAGTTACCTCCAGTTCATTACCGTGACACTTCTTTTTCGAATCCTTAAGGGTACAGTGGAAAAAGTTAACCTAAAACAAAACTCGTGACATACACTATTACAGAGTTACAGTCTTACAGACGTTGGACATCCGGAACACCAAAATTTTACAATTAAACAATACGAACTACACTTAACACCTATGCGAATAGGTTTTTGCCGCAGCGCCATGTAAAAATACAAATAAATATAAATGTTATTTTCTTTATTATTAAACCAATATATATATATTATATATGGGTATAGGCGTGCGCACACTTTGTTTACAGAGGGAGCCCATGGCATTACATCAAAAATATGTGAACCAAAATTTTTTGTACAGATAACTTCTAATAAGTATTAATAAAAAGTTGTATACATACATCTTAAGTTTGTGATTTAATAAAGTAATAATTTAATTCAATAAATGAAAAAATTAAAAAAAATATTACTTAATGGAACAGTAAAAAAATTATAATATAATATAAACAGCATAATAATAAAAATTATTATACTATTATAGTCTCCGGCACTGCCTGTGACTTTTAGATTGCCAGTTCGCTTGATTACCTGCGACCATATAGGTGATTCGCCATTATATTAAGTATTAATGTGCTTTATTGCGGATTATTCACCAATAATTTGATTGATAAATATAATTATTGTTTTTGTAAATGTAGGAATAATAATAATCAATAATAATCGTCTAATATATACAATTTTTATTTTAATTTTAAATATACCAATATTAGTATTACAAAAAAAAAAAAAGCTACGGTCCGCAGATTACGTACGGGCTTCCCCCCATGCGCATGCCTTTGTATATATATTCCAACGAGATTTAACTTTAACATGTATATTTAATATAAACCACTTATCAAGAGTAATAACGCCCGTTCGGCACGACATTTAAAACATTACTACTGAATGCTGATTAACTGTATATCAGTTAAACGACAGTAACACTATTAATATTATTAAATAGTGACATACTTTTTCAATTGAGTTGAGTACCACAGTATGTTTAAAATCGTGAATTTGTGATTCATTTTTCAGTTTCAACATATTTGATAATATTTTAAATTTATTTTAATATTTTTAGAAAACATTAGAAACTTTAACACGAGTATTGGCTAAACATGTTTATGGTTTGGACTTAGGAGATTTACCATTAGATCGGATTTCAGATAAAAAATCTCGAAGGAAACGTGGAATAAATACATTAAATTTATCACATACACGAGTAAGCCAACAAAGTTCTATGATAGGTAACTACCTAATTATTTATATTATTAATATTATTTTAATAATATTAAATATATTTTTATTCTTATTTCATTAAGATACTCAACCAGATAATATAATTAAAAAACAAAATTGTATTAGAAGATCAAATAGTGAATCAGAAATATCATACTATTATTTATTTCAAAAATGTAGTGAACCAGATGTACTGTTCAATATCACGGGTAATAATAATCATTATTTAGTTGGTTAATTATATTAGTAATTAATAATTGCATTACTTATAATTTTTTATAACAACAATAGATGAGAACTGCAAGGAAGAAAAATCTTCAAAATATGTATTTAATATAAGAAAAAGTCATTCATTAGACAATTTAAGTCAGTTTTTAAGTAATGATTTTCAATCTATAAATAAATAATTTAAAATTTAACTATACTATTCTACTTTTAGTATTACAAACACGAGATGAAAATTCCAGATTACCATCACCAATATCAACTAGAATTGATAATAATTTTTTTAAGGAATCACATATGCAAATAGAAATTATGACATCTCAACATTCTTTTTTAGGTATAGTGGTTAAAAGTTATAACCTAAAAGTATTGAATTATTATATATTATATATAATTGATTTTAAAATATTATAAAATGCATTACAGATAGTGCAATAAACAAAAAGTCTGTAATGTCTGGTGGTGAAACAAAGGGTTGGACTCCTGATGTGGCTTTTAAATTATGGCATAGAATGCTAATTGCACTAGGAAATGTTAATACATTAGAAAATATTTTACTCCATGAAAAAGTATTTCAATATTTATTAGATTTAAATTCAACTATGACGAAAGTAAATAAAATAAAATAAAAATATATGATCAATATTTTAATTACAAATTAAATATATAATATTTTTTTCAGATATATCAAAATCAAGGTTTAGTTGAACATACTTTAGTAATTTCTGACTTAATCCCTTCAATATCAATCATTGTTCCATGGTGTTTTCATGTAACATTTTGTTGTTATAATAATTATATCATTTGTATTAGTTAATACATTTATTATTAATATAAAATAATTTTTAGGCTTTAAATTTACCAAAAAATTACAGAAATGGTAAATTACATGCACTTAAACTGTTATGTCAAATTATTTTAAACAATAGAAATATATCTCGGAAAATGAAGTATGTTATTCAATTTTTTAAAGTTCTGCATTATGGGCTCACTTCTAGTGATCAAGTACTTATATTAATTAATAACTTTTTAATTTTTTTTATAAATATAAATTATATTTATCTTATTTTTAGGCAGTTGTCAATACTATATTAAAAAACACAGGTCCTAAATTTTTTTCTTGTCAACTTTCTGGGTATACATTATTATCATTGGATTTTATTCATGCTTGTAATAAAGTTTTAAGTGAAACAAATATATTGATGGTAATTTATTTTATGTAAATAATCTTATAAATATATATTTTTAAGAATTTTAACAAAATATATAATTTATTTAAATAATTTAATAATAATTGAAAACATTATGAATATATACATAAGCATAACTTGGGTTTAGCCCTTTCATAAAAAAAAAGAGCTACCTAACTACATTAAAAATATATGGTATCTTTTGAAAATGATCGTAAACCTAAATTATAAAAGTATATATTATATTTCATATATTGATGATGTAATATTTATAAAATTTTTGATACTTTTCTTTTGGTTTGGTCTAAAATTTTATGAGTATTCATACTTATAATTTCAGAACAATTTCATAAATACACTATTTACTATTGATTTTAGATTTTGAAAAAAGCGTTGATTATATATATCATATATATACTCATACATATTATTTGAATGAAAGCACATTTATGTGTAGTAAATGTAATTCGATTATTATTAATAAAATATTTTGATAGGCAATTTCATTTAGTTACGTTATTTTTTATACTTGTCAATACCTAACTTATATGATAGGAAATACTGTAAAAATGGAACTTATTATTTTGACAAAGTAAAACTATGAACTATGTAGACAATTTTATTACCAGAATAAGTGGTTCGATTACTGTGAATATCATATGATTCCAGTAAATTACAATATCTAGTTGGTACTTTATTTAGGTCAATTTTTTTAAATTTCCTAAAATCATCGCCTTTTTTTATAATATTTGATAAAATTGGGAATTTTGAGTGTCGCAGTCTGAAAATTTTATTGAAGTTTTTAATTACATTTTTTCCTTTTTTTTATATTAGATTAATAATATATTTGTATTTTATTTTATATTATTTATTGTACTATTAAAGTTAAAAAGAATGGAATGCCAAACTGAAAATATAGTGTTTTATTAAAATTTAATGCAATGATAAATAAATAAATCATTATATTCAATAAAACGATTCTGAACTATGTTCTATCAAAAATGAGTTTAGAAACTCATATTAAGTATTTTAAAATTTAAAGACATTCATTTCATAGGTGCTAGACATTATCAATGAATGAACAAGCCAGTAGTAGAAGGAAAGTAAATTTTAATCAAAATGCAACAGTATCCTCTCCACAGCTGTTTCTTTTTCACACCAGTTTTCAGCTTGACTTTGTTGATGTTTTTTTCTTAATAAGAGTTGTTTTCTCTATTTGGGAATTCAAAATATACTCTGGATGAATACCACCTAAAGAAAATTCTTAATAATTAAGATTTTTTATTGAAATTAAAATAATTTATTAAAATTAAGATAATTTCTATTGTTGAAAGTATACTCCATTTGTGTTGGATCAATTTTTCTGTCCAAAAAAGTATCTTTATTAAATATATATAAAAAAAAAAGTACACATTATTATAAAATGAATACATTACTCGGTTCGCATAATATTTAAATTTTGAAATATTTTAAAAGATTTATATTTAATCAATAAACAAATAAATAAAGTAATACGGATATTTTTTAATGTAAAAATTTAAAAATATTTCAAGTGTCTAAAATTTTTTTTTAATTATATGATAATTATTAAAATCAAGTTTGTAAATTATTGTTTCTTGTATTTTACTGCTTTTCCTATTGCATTTAAAAAAAAAAAAATATTGAGAAATTTGAATAGTACCTACCTACATAACTTTATAAAATACTAATTAAATGATATTTCAAATTATCAAATAAAAACATACTTCATTTTGGTAATTAAACTACTATTTCTACACCCAAAAACTTCTTTGCTTTACTCAGAATCTAAAATAAAGTTGTGTGCATCTGTGATTTTAATTAATATATAAATATTTTAATTATTTTTTATGATTATGTTTGTTAGACAGAAGAAAGCCAAAAAATCAAGGGTATCAAGGGATACAGGTATAAAGAGGATAGTGTCGAATTTTGATTAACATTTGAATGCAATGATAAATCATTACATTCCTGAAAACGATTTTGAGCAAAGTTCATCAGATAATATATTTACCGATTAAAATTTTTACATTTATAAGTCTCTACATTTAATATAAATCATTTGTCATAAAACCACTAAATGAGTCACCTAAATACCTAAATCTAGCAGTACTTTGATCAGAATCGTTTTTCGAATGTAATGATTTATCATTGCATTCAAATGTTATTCAAGATTCACCATTATCCTCTTTAAACCTGTATCCCTTTCACACCAGTATCTCTTCCGTAGCTTTTTATACTTTAAACAGCTATAATAAAAATCATAAATGTAATAATTCACAATTAATTGGAAATAAGTTGGGTAAAATGTATTTGAGCTTTAATAAAATTTGCAATATTTCTTAAAATTTGTTGTCAATGTTATTTATCGTTATTGTAAAATATTGAAATATAATAAGAAGAATAAATATAAATACTAAAAATATTGATTTTACTCAAATTTCAATTTTAAACAGCTATAAAAATTGAGACTATAGATTTTTCTAATATTTTGGAAATGCGTTATAATATATTTCAGTAGGTATGCTGCAATAAAATTTTACAAAATTTTTTGGCTTTTTAATTAATTTTTATTGTAAAAGTATTGAGAAATAATAAGAATAATACTTGTATGAGATATACTTATCTATATATGTACTTATAAGATTTTTGATTAAACTAATAATATCAACTGTAAACAGCTATATAAAAAAAAAAAAAAATTGAAACTCGGGATTTCTCTGATATTTTAGTATCTTGTTAAGGAATATGTGAGTATACATCAGAAAAATGTTCATACAATAAAATATAAAACTGCCTATTTTATCAAACATATCCATAAAAACGAGAATTTTACGAAATATTCTAAGATCTATATTTTATAGAAAAATTAACGTTACGATCCCAAAATTTTACCACATATATATAATATCTATGAGAATATTCAATAAAATTTTCAAGCCCCTAAGTTCAAAATTTTCCTAAGTTATTGTGAAATATTAAAAATTAAATTCGCCGAAATTTGAGTTTTCGTGAAAAATGCCATTTTTTTCGTCGTTTTTTCTATAGCTTATAATATTTAAAAATTATATATTATAATTAACTATATAAGGAGTAATATATATAATTTACCAATTTTGCCCTGGGCCTCGCAAAATGTAACGCTTGCCCTGTCTATAGCATAGGGTTAATTTTGAGAAATTCAAAAAACTACCTAAATAAAGTAGGTACCAACTACATCCACTTTCCAACAGGAAACATTTGCTATTTACGAAAATCGGAGCATTATTTCGAGTAAAAAGTGTCTTCAGACATAAAAAAAAAAAAAAAAAAGATGAGCTGATACTCCTTCCGCATGGGATACAGGTGTGCAAATCATAGTGTTTATTTTTAATTAGAATTTGACTACAATGATAAACCATTGCATTCGAAAAACGATTCTGAGCGAAGTTCAGTCAGATAATGAAGGAATTGATTAAAATTTTGACCTTTTTTATGAAATATTTAAAACGCAAAGTTTTATCACACATATAGGAACCATATATAGGTACACATAAGTACATAAATGGACACCCTATAAAATTGTTTAGTCTCTTACTTCAAAATTGCCCGAGTTATCGTCAAATATTGAAATCGAATTCGTTGAAATTTCAGTTTTCTTGAAATATGCTGTTTTCGTCATTTTATCGTCCTTTTTTCTACCGCAAAGGGTCAATTATGAAAATTTCGAAAAATAACCTAAATAAAGTACCAACTACATCCAATTTTCTACTGAAATCATATACTATTCATAAATATCAGAGCATTATTTCTGATTGAGAAAATGCCTTCATACATAAAAATAAGAAAAATCCATTTAAATACTTTAAATATTGATTTCACTGAAATTTCAATTTTAAACAACTATAAAAAAAAATTGAGCCTTGGGATTATTCTAATATTTTGATATCATATTAAGTAATATGTCAGTAGTAATACTTCACTTTTTAGCTTCGCTCAGAATCTATAAAAGACATACATCATTGTATATCCAATAAAAAAACAAAATAAGAAATATAAGAAAAAACACTAATTGAATCGTTACCTATAAGATCTCTCACAACTTGAAATATTATAAAACATATAGTAAAATTAAAAATACATTATTTTCTTGGTGTCTTTTCTCGTGATGACTTACCTAGAAAACCATACGACGTTGAATGTGCAATATTAAACTTAGATAAATCTTCAGGTAAAGGAAGTCATTGGGTGGTGTATTACAAAAATATATGTACATGTTTCGCCTTCGCTCAAAATCTAAAATAAAAGTGTTAAGACAATAAGACTACATATAGTTATGAAGTGTTTGTAATTATCATGATATGATCACACTGAATAATAATAATAATAATAATAATAATAATAATAATAATAATAATAA
>JAIUCT010000011.1:5580190-5640905 GCA_021307375.1 Tetraneura akinire
TTTAGTATGATGTTAATTAATATGTAAGTATACTTCAATAAAATTTTCAGACCTTAATACCAAAAATTGACAATTTTATCAAACATTATATACGTAAAAACGAGAATTTTACGAAATATTCAATGTTCAATATTTTGTAGAAAAATTTAAAAAACGGTTCCAAAATTTTACCACATATATATAATAACTATGTGAACCTTCAAAAAAAATTTCAGGTCTCTATCTAAAAAATTGCCTGAGTTATCGTGAAATGTAGAAATTGAATTCGTCAAAATTTCATTTTTCGTGAAAAATGCCGTTTTTTCGTCATTTTTTCGAAGTTTTTTCTACCGCTTATAGTAAATTTTGAGAAATTCGAAAAATGACCTAAATAAAGTACCACCTACATCCACTTTTACATCTGAAACTCGCTATTCGTGAAAATCGAAGCGTTATTTCGGGTAGTAAAAGTGTTTTCAGAATATTTATTTATATGTATGATGTATGGATTCTAAGATTTTCGTTTTCCTAAAAATATCAACTTAAAACGGCTATAAAAAAAATTTTGACAATGGATTTTTATAATATTTTAGTATGATGTTAAGTAATATGTAAGTATACTTGAGTAAAATTTTCAGACCAAAATACCCAAAATTACCAATTTTATCAAACATTATATACGTAAAAACGTGAATTTTACGAAATATTCAAAGTCTAATATTTTGTAGAAAAATTAACATAACGGTTCCAAAATTTTACCACATATGTATAATAGCTATGTGAACACCCAAAAAAATTTTCAGGTCGCTATCTTAAAAATTGCCTGAGTTATCGTGAAATATAGAAATTGAATTTGTCAAAATTTCATTTTTCGTGAAAAATGCCGCTTTTTCGTCATTTTTTCCAAGTTTTTTCTACCGCTTAGGGTCAATTTTGAAAAATTCAAAAAATGACCTAAATAAAGTACCAACTAGATCCACTTTGCTACCGGAAACATACCCTATTCGTGATAATCGGAGCATTATTTCGGGTAGTAAAAATGTCTTCAGAATAAAAAAAATCACACATCATTGTAAAACCAATACATTCTTCGCTTCGCTCAGAATCTAAAATGAGACTAGGGATTTTTCTAATATTTTGAATTAATGTTAAGTAATATATAAATATACTTCAGTAAAATTGTCAGACCTTAATACCAAATATTGCTAATTTTATCAAACATTATATACAAAAAAACGAGATATTCAAAGCCCTATATTTTGTAGAAAAATGAACTTAACGGTTCCAAAATTTTATCACATATACATAGTATCTATATGAACTCCCAAAAAAAATTTCAAGTCTCTAACTTCAAAATTGCCCGAGTTATCGTGAAATATTGAAATCGAATTCGTCGAAATTTGAAAAATGCCGTTTTTTCGTCATTTTTTGGTCGTTTTTTCTACCGCTTAGGGTCAATTTTGAGAAAATCGAAAAATGACCTAAATAAAGTACCAACTACATCCACTTTGCTACCGGAAACATATGCTATTCGTGATAATCGGAGCATTATTTCGGGTACCTAGTAAAAGTGTCTTCATAATTGAAAAAAAAAAAGACACATTACAAATACATTACAAACCAATACATTCTTCGCAACGCTCAGAATCTAAAAACATAAATGTAATAATTCACAATTAATTGGAACTGACTTAAGCAAAATATATATGAACTTCAATAAAATTTTGTCAATTTTATTTAACATTATTGTAAAATATTGAAATATAATATGATGAATCCATATAAATACTTCAAATATTGATTTTATTCAAAATTAAACTTTAAACACCTATAAAAAACAGTTTATAATTGATATTTTTCTAATATTTGGGAAATACGTTAAGCTATATGTAAGCATACTTCAATATAATTTTCAAAATATTTCAAAATTTTTTATCAATATTATATAACATTAATGTAAAATATTGAGAAATAATAAGAATTCACTAATATATACCATAAATAACGATTTTACTAAAATTTCAACTTTAAACACTCATAAAAAAAATTGACACTTAGGATTTTTCTTATATTTTGGAAATGTGTTAAAATATATATCAGTATGATTCAATAAAATTTTCTAAATTTTTTGGCTTTTCCATTAATTTTTAATGTAAAAGTATTGAGAAATAATAAAAAGAATACTTGTATGTATTCTAAGGTTTTCAATTAAACTAAAAATATCAACTTTAAATAGCTATAAAAGAAAAATTGAGACTTGGGATTTTTTTAATATTATGTTAAGGGGGACAGAAGCGACTATTTAATAAGGGGGTTACATTTTGCAATTTATACACACGGTTTGAATTAAATAGTACAGAAACAGATGTACTAAAAGCGATATCTCAATATTCGTAAAAATATTATTCATTTGAAATATTTTCGTAGATTTCTCTTTTCAAGATAACTGTTGGATCGATTTTAATCATTCTTTTTTTATTAGAAAAATGAGAAAATTCTCCAGGGTGACTAGTAGTTCGATTTTCATTTTTTTTTTATAATTTAAAATATTTGAATTGCAAAATGTTAATTTTTTAAAAAAATTGAACATCAAAATATTAATTCGAATATATAAAATTCAAAAATTTAGTAACTAGCCACCTTAGAGAATGCATTCCTTTAACAAAAAAAAAAAATCAAAATTCAACCAGTGTAGACCACATAAATAGTGATCGCGTTTATTGTTATTAACATAGGAAGAATAATTGTTACCCCTTTTTAGCCTCTTAAGTAATATGTGAATATATTCAGTAAAATTTTCAGACCTTATAACCCAAAACTGTCAATTTTATCAAATATAAAAACTAGAATTTTTCAAAATATTTAAAGTATTATATTTTGTAGAAAAATTAACGTAACGTTTCCAAAATTTTATTACATATATATAGTACCTACTACCTATGTGAACATCTAATGAAATTTTCAAGGCACTACCTTCAAAATTGATTGAGCTATCATGAAATATTGAAATTGAATTTCAGTTTTCGTGAAAAATGTCATTATTTTGTCATTTTTTGGTCGTATTTTTTTCTATCTATATGGTCAATATTGAGAAATTCGAAAAATGACCTAAATAAAGTACCAGCACATACACTTTTCAACCGGAAACATATGCTATTTATGAAAATCAGAGCATTATTATGTGGAAGGGATATAGGTGTAAAGAAGATAGTGTTGAATTTTTATTAACATTAAAAATAAATTAAAATAAATCATTACATTCGAAAAACGATTGTGAGCTATGTACTGTTAGATTTAGTTATTTAGATGACTCATTTAGGAGTTTTATGATAAATTATTTATGTTGAATGTAGAGACTGATATGTAAAAATTTTAATCAGTACATATATTATTACCTATCTGATGAACTTTATTTAATATCGTTTTCACGTATGTTATAATTATCATTGCATTAAAATGTAAATCAAAATTCAACACTCTCATCTTATCTTTACATCTGTATCCCTTCCCTTCCTTTTTTTTATGTATGTTTACACTTTTACTACCAAAAATAATGGTTTAATTACCACAAATAGTATATTGTATATATTTCCATTAGAGAATCATGTCTAATTTGTACTTTATTTTGGTCATTTTTCCAATTTTACTAAATAATTTTTTTAATATTTTACTATAGTAACTCAGGAAAGATGGAAGTGGTTACTTGACCTTTTTATTGGATGCTCACATAGGTAGTTTACACATGTAGTAAATTTTGGTACTGTTATGTTAATTTTTTGTGAAAATTGATAACTTGAATTTTCTTAAAATTCTCATTTTTTTTTTTATGATATTTGATAAAATTGGCAATTTTGGCTTTTAAGATTTAAAAAATTTATTGAAACTTTTTTTATATTGGTAACCTTAATTTTAAAATATTGTGTATATTTATATCCTTTTCACACCAGTATTAGCTCGTCTTTTTAAATATTATGAATCGTAAACATATTTTAATATTTATAGATATATAAATAAAAATTAAATATAAATTTATATTCATTTAATAATAATATTGTTAAATATTAATTATTATCAAATATTTTATTATAAATACGATTTTTGATTCTACTCAAAATTAATGAAATAAAATATTAAATACATAAATTAGTTTTGTTTAAAATTAATATAATTAATTATATTATTTTATATTTACAGCAGAGGACTGAAATTGAATGCATTTGTGTTACACAGTAAATATTCATAGTAAGTACTGCAAATAATATAAATTATTAACTAATATGTAGTACTACTTTTGAGCTTCTATGCTCACTAGAAGAATGATTCCATTTTAGGGGAAGGGAATAGTTATTTTGGATGACCAAATCGAAGATGGCGTTATCAGGTGGAATGATTTGCGAATATTTAAAGTACAAAATTTTAAAAACTAGTATTTTCTTTTTTATTATTATTATTTATTTATTTATATATTTATTTATTTATTTATTTATTTGCACTGCACCAATAGGTATTTATTATTTATATTAATTTTTATTTTACTTATTTGTTACTTAAAATATGTTATAATTTTTTTCTATTACTATTATTTATCCGTCCCATGTGTACTTAAGACTTTTTATGTTGTTTTTTCTTTGGTCAAATATTAGACTGACTATTCACTTCATAATTATCATCGTAATAATTATTAATTAGTAATTACTTACATTTATATTATTAAAATTGCTGATTTACAGTACAACCTTTTTCTCCCGCAATTTAATAATAAGTTAGATGTTATGATAAATGTAAATTATGATATTTTTAAATTAACATCTACAGAAAAAATAATTTTTATTTTTCTCCATACATAAATTGATTCCATGTTAGTATTATATAAAATATTAATAATTGTGTTTAAACATGCACCCCTTATTTTATACTTATGCGGTGTCAAACGTATTATGTAACTACTATTTTAAATATTTTATTAACTATTATACATATTGAATGTAACATTTTTCCATATTCTAATCTGTGATTTTTCTTTAAGGTTATTTATTTATTTATTTATTTTTGTGTCCAATATGTTATTTAAGTTAAGTACACCTATCAAATAATAGTAGTCTCGTCGCGCACAGTATTAACATATTCACCATGTAGACGAGTGAACGAAACATACTTTTAATCGTTAATAAAATCAATGTTAAGATCACAATAATTGTAAGTTATTTTTTAAAGGTTAAATTTGTTAAAATATTTTTTTTAAGTGATAAATAAAACATGTTAATTTATAATATATTATATATATATAGATTTATTTATTTTATAAATTTGATTTTTTTTTAATTACAGGAAAAACATAATTACAATACTAATATTATATCAAAAACATTCAATTATTTTATTATTATTTTTTAAAAACACGTCTATTGTGTAATATGAAGTATTGAAGTTAATGTCTTAAATTTAAATTTTATATAATCCTATTTCTGGAATTAATAAAATAATATAATATCCACCTAGACGGATTAACTAATAACGTATCGAATACGATCAAAATCGAGGTAAATAATATATAATATATTGGACGGTCGATGTCTAATATTAATAACTAACCAATAAACTTATAAATAATAACAATTATTATATTACGTCGTTAAATTTTTTTTCTTTACGATGTACAAAGTATAAAATAACGTTTTATTGTCGTCTTCTTATTTATCGTCCTCGTCTGAACAGTCTTCGTCGTGAGTGTGCGTCACCGTAGATGGTTTTTGCGTGGTAAAGGTATTTATGCCGTTCAACTGAAATCGTTTACATTATATAAATTATAATATAATACCATAATTTCGTGTGGCGTATTTTGAACAAAATTTTTGGTTGGGGGTCCAACATTTTTCCTTATTTATTCAATAAATTATAAGTATACTGAATAAGAATAACAAAATTAATATAAATATAAATATCACTACAGTGGTTCTGGGTTGGGGGGGGGGGGGGTCCAATACACTTGAACCCCGTAAATACGCCACAATAGCAAATAATAAAACTATTGTGCGAATGTAATAAAATAATTATACAAAATATGGTATACCTAAGTAGGTATATTACTATAACAAGACTACTAACTAACAAAGTAACAACATTCATTTAGTGTGTTACCTCCTGTTGCCTAAAAATCGGTGGTGATTCACAGATGAGGATTCTGAGTTTTCATGATTCAATACCGCAATAAAAACGGAATTTTTTACACTCCTTTTTTTAACACATTTTTTAAATTTTAGTCATTTTCTGTTACAGATATCCGGTTTGCTAATTTTGTACTATAAATCTATGGTAATTTTGAATTCGCTCTTGAATTGTTTACCCGAAAATAACTTGTGATTTCATTTCATAATAGGTACAGTTATTAATGATATCGTTAATAATTTTATCATAAATAAAATGTAAATACAGCAAAATTAAGAAAAGAAAAAAAATATGATCGGTATGTAGGGATACACTAGAATCAAAAATATGCGCCGTTGTATTATAAGTCACACACTTAGTGAATAGCTGCTACTCGACTAACTCTACTCGTATTTAACGCCGTTTACATAATTTTTGTTATTTATCGATATCCAATTGCGATTAATTCCTTAAATTTTATTACAGTCTAGAAGAAATGAGGATAGGAATAAAATCAATGTGAAAATAAAGCACAAATTGTCAAACGTTAAACATAGATAGGTACATAATATGCATTATGCGGACAGTGAAAATAGAAACTAGACCTATACATATTATAGGCGTCAAAATTTTTTTTTAACTTATAATTATATTGTTCGTTGCCTCGTTGGAACTTTTTTAAACTCACATCGTCCACGTTATTTTGCGCCGTTTCCCCCAAAGTCTCTAATGTTGCCGTTGGGTTCGCATCTTCTTTGCTCAGTCTCTGTTCGTATTCGTGTGCTACCGTGGATTCGTGTGGCATCTATAAAAATACGATAAATATGATAACTTTATGGTTATTGGTTAGAATTTTTTTTTATTGTCATCTAATTCAAAATATTTTGCTGAGCAAAATTTTTTTTTTTTAAAATGTTCTTTTAGAAAATAATAGTGTATACAGCAACATCAGTCAAATCAATAATACTCGTATATAATTTTATTTTTAAACAAAAAAATAATTGTCACGTTTATTTGAATTTTATTCAAATAAAATATACGAAATATAAAATCGTAATGTTACTCCGAAAAGAAAGTATTTAAAAGACCGTTTATTTTAAATATCAGTTTATCTTTATATACAATGGACTAATAAATTATTAATTTTTTTTTTTTAATTTTTTAATCAAGTAATTTTCAATTTTTATTTGTTATACCTATAAATTATCTAAATACCTACATAATAATGGGTATGGGGCCTACCTATACAGCCCCATATTAACCGTAAGACTTCTGACTTACGATAAATAGGTACCTATTGTTTAAACTAAAAACTAAAATAATATTTTGAAGTATGCGTATAACTAAAATAGACATTATTCACGCATAAACATAATTATTATTAGTACCTATTTAATCATCATCAATATTGCATATTGAATTAAAATTTGTATGCTTAAATATTTACATATTATAAAAATATAATAAAATAATAAAAATAACCATAAAAAAATTATAAAGGGAGCTTCAATTTAAATACATCTAATGAAAAATATTGGGACTGTTAATATAATAAATATTTTATATCTACCTAATTTAAGTAAACTTTATCTTAGTTTAAATAACTAACTCAACTTAGTTAAGGTATCAAGAGTATTATATGGACGTGTGCTATTTATTTAATTTTTAAACCGTAAAACCCATAAGTGCAAATTTTATTAAATAATATTTACGAATAAATTATAAATTTGAAAATTTTCAGTTATTAATCCCTATTATATCTAGGCTTAAAATCATAGTAACACATATGTATATTACTCGTATTATCACATAGGTAATTATATTCGTATGATACTATTATAGTTATTTATAATTAAAATTTCAATACTCGTTACATTTCTACGAGTAATATTTTAAACTGAAATTTTTATTATTCTTTTATAATTTATGTTTTAATCGTTTTGAGCCTTAAAAATTGATAATTTTAATCAAAGTAGAAATGACAAATGAGTAATACACACATTGTGAAATCAATACATCTTCGTTTTGCTCAGAATCTATAAGAAATCGAATTTTTCGATAATGTAATTTTCTTCAATTTACAAATTATCATTTGAATATTAATATTTTATTTAATAATTATGTTTTATTATAACAATTTGATCGATTTAGTAAATTATAAATAATGTATTTTAATTCTTTATTTATTAACATGTTTCCGATTTTTGAACTTAATATAATGTAGGTAATATTTATTGAAATAGGTATGCGTTTCCTCGTAAATAATAAAAATAATAATAATGCTATCTGCGTATAACATAGCATAATACATTAATGTCTAGTAGTACACTACTGTACCTCACTATAATACAAATATTATATTGGTATTTATAATTTATGCAATAAGAAATTTGCGCCGTCAGTCCGCCATTTTTAATAATTAATAGCAATAATTATTATTAATTACTATACAGTAATGATGTCATTCATACTATAATATAATATGTAGAATGTAGGTATATATATTTACAATGGACAATTAAACATTCAACTCATTAAAGCTTTAAAGCATAGGTTCCTAACCTATGGTCCGCGAGCCACACAATTTCATTTTCTTTTGAGGCATAAAACTAATTATTATTGACAATCAATAAAAAATAATAATACAAATACAAATTTTGTAATAGGTACTAAAAAATTTCTATGTTTTATATTCACTGCAACGTTACACGTTTTCAGATAATTATCTATTCATTTTTTTAATTACTAGGTACCTACTTGGAAATATGTAACGTTTAAAAAGCGAAAATAGTAAGTTAAAATTACTAAATTCATGAAATTTTAAACTCTGTGTCATCGTTATTCTTTTGATATTTATGTAATCACTATTGTTCATTCACTACCATATGTCACTTTTCATGTCATTTGTGAATGTGACTATATGATAATAGATAAACTAATCGTGATTAATGATTCAATTTTATATATTTTAAATATTATGTCACGTACCATTTAAATATTTTAAATTCAATTATAGGAAAATCCTCAGTATCTACGCCTTTCAAGGGAAGGGATGATAATTTTAAAATTTATATTATAGTATACCTAATTATAAATAATACTTATAAATATATAATATTACCAAGTATTAAAACGAGATGATTTTACTCACTAGCATAGCTGGTGCTCGGAACATGTAGCAAAATGGATAGTAAATTAAATTTAAAAACGTTGCTGCGTATATATCAGCGTATCGTGTGACCTGTGACGAGAAGAATGTTTGTCTCGACCCCGAACGAAAAAGACTACCCATCATTCCATAGGACAAGTCCATTTTATGAGTAACGTCTCGCATCGCCATTCTTAGTTTAGAAATATCCGGTTTCTCCTTCGTACTGCTATCCAAATTCCTGATTGAAAAAAAGAACAATTTAGGTAAATGATTACACTAGAAAATATACAAAACAATAATAATTATTGTAACCATTAAACTGACATATTATTTATTAACGTTAATAGGTATATAAATACGTTATATTAATAAGTATAATTATAATTTAAATTTAAACAACGTATTGTTAAATTTGTCAACATTTATGTATAATATTATTAATATATTATATTACATGTTCAGACACGTACACAAGAAAGTTCTACTACCCTCCCCCTATTTTTTTAATTTTTTTTAAATTTTTTATTCGTGCCTGTTTAAATATCTAATTTGTTAATAATTATATGAAAAGTACTAAACTAAAGTTATTTATACATTATACTTATGACTTATCACGTGCGACGTGCTCTAATACATTTACAATAGAAAATAAAAAATAAAAAACTTTAAAATGTATTATGTCGTATTATGTATACTTTTTAGAATTTCCAATTAAGTGTATGTATACTTACTATAGTTAGTATAAAAAATTCGAGTAGATCATTGTCTAATCTCTAATGTCATTTTGTTTAAATATTATGTTTTAGTATTTATATATAAAATATTATATTTTACTATATTTGTGAGTATTAATTATATACGTTAACAACATTGTCAAACCCTTCATATTACAAAAAACAAAAATCAATGATAACACTCAAGAAAAATCTCATAAGTCATTTATTTTTATTTATCTAAAATTCTAAAGTAAAGTAGGTATAAATAAGTAAATTATTATTATTATTTTGTTTTTTTAAGCAATATTATCATTTATAACATATTATAAGGTAACGAAAATCAATCTGCGTTTACAACATTCATATCGATAAGTATACTATAATATATTATTACTCGTATATGCCACACATGCACTCGTACACGTACTTACTTGTACATGTTGCCTAACGCAATATCGAAATTTTGCAATTCTGCAAAGAACTGACATTTGTCCGTCCACACGTGCAACTCTTGAACTAATTCGGGCACGACTAAAAACGTCCTCCAGCCCCGTATCTTTTTTGACTTGAGAATATCGCCAAATATATGGTCGCCCACGTACAGAACATCTTTACCCTTAGCTCCGATAAGTTTGGTGAAGATATCGCAAGAACCTATTATTTAACCCAATTATATTTGTATTATTTCCGTGTATTATTGTCTATAACTATTATACATTCACGTAATTATGTATAGCGGCGGATCCAGAAAATTTTGACAGAGGCCGGGAGCACATTATTTATATATATTATTAAATATTTGTAAAATAATTTTTTTTTAAATTTATATGTAAATAAAAGATACGAGAATTAATATAAAATCATAATTATTTTAATTAAAGTGTCTGCAAAAAATATTATAAAAAGTTTTTGAAATATTGTAATGACTCAAAATTTTTCTGTGGTCCCTCGATATGGGGGATGGCACGTGTTGGCTTTTTGGTACATCCAATTCATATTTATAATTACAATTTTTAACAAAATTCAGTTTTTTTTTCGTGTGTTTACATTCAAATAGTTAAACTTGCGCATAAATGTACCTATAACTAATGCAGGAGCGTACCCAGGAATTTCATAAGGGGGATTCAAAAATCATCATTTATTTACTTAGGTATAATATTTTATATGATTCAAAAATCATATTTAATATTATTAAATAGATACTTATATTAGTATTATAGAAAAAATATATATAAGTGTAATCTGTATTAAAAATAAATGCTATTTTTTTATATTAGATAGGTATAATTATTATTTCAATGGGAGGGTCTGGACCGGAAATCCCACCTTGGGTACGCCCCTGTACTAATGTACTTTAAACTCACTAATGGTACAACCAAATGTACTTACCTCCCGAATAGATTTGGCCTTTCATCAAAGGTCCCATATGTGTACCCATTTTTAAAGCTCCAGTTTTGGTGTCCACTTGTCGTAAAATTGTACCCTCACTGAAAAACAGCGGTTTTCTAGCGTCCACTACGACTATATCGAAATAAGTCTGCCAATCTCTGTGAGGTTCGCTGGGCTATGAAATAAAAAAGAAAAAAAAAATGTAGAGTGCTGAACTACACGAGTTATTTTAAAAACGTGAAATTAATATTCACAAACCATATTGATTGTATAAATATTAAAATTTGTTTACAATTATTGTGTTAACTCGAGTATCAACAAAAGGATTAGGATAAATCATGACTTACTGAAGCACCGTGTGGATAATCAAACAGATACGTCATTATCATGTTTGTGAACCAGTAATCGCTGTTGGTCAATAAAAAGACTTTGGCACCACTCTCGCGGATTCTTGCCAAGAACATGGGCAACCTAGGGTCTTTGTTAACATAATCGGATAAGTTCTGAATAGTTCTTTCCTTTAAATCGCCCTGTTAACGTATAATGAAGTAAAATATAGTCACGTGTTTATTTTATGATATAAGAGGAGTACGTATTACATTTTTATAAAATTATAGCAATTTACAGTATACTTATTATGTTTTAGTGTAGGTATTTTAATTAGTTTATTATAAATTATAATATTATGTGTATCATTAAAGGCCAGTTAATACGAGTATTATTACAAAATGTGTATATAATCATTTTTTTTTTTTTTTTTTTTTTTACATTTTTAATGCTTTTAATTTTATTTAAAATGCGAAAAAAAAATTTATTTATAATATATAATTTAAATGGTATCTCACTATCTCGTAATAGTCGTATATCTATGAGGTATAGGTACGACGTACGACTATATAGTATACAAATAAATAATGAATAATAAATCATTATTGAACTATCTTTATATTATTAGTAATAGTCGCCTATATTTTATCTCCAAATATCGATATCTATTATTATTGTAAGAAAATATTAGCAAAATACGAGTATAAATACAATAATTTTATGGATCCCTAATAAAAATTTATTTATAAAAAAAAAAAAAAAAAAAAAAAAAATATAATATAAAGTAAATTAAAAAAACAAAAAAATATAAATAATAATGTAATTTATTATTAATCAACGAATATTATTTATATGTTTAAACGTAAATATAATTACATGAACATGTATCCAGTCCACAGCGTTTCTCACGTCTTGGAATATGGAATTGAATGACATCAATAAATCACCACTACGTACTCCAATTTTTTCCCTGTAACAAAAACATAATAATATATCCTGCAATAATATTATTAAAATCATTTTTTTAAAACATAGAAATGATAAACCTAATTCAAATAATTAAATAAGTTATATTAATGAGCATAGCATAAATTCTTAATAAATCAAAAAAATGAATTAATTAAAATAAAGAATTCTCCTTGGGTACACCTTACTAATTTAATTAAACGAATCATAATATCATATTATATTATTATGTGCACAAACAAATAATTAAATAAGTAATATTATAATAAATGTATAGGTACCATTAAATATATTATAATTATATCGTTAATGCTAAGCAAATTCTTAATAAATCAAAAAAAAAAAAAAAAAAATTAATTAATTAAAATAAAGAATTCTCCTTACACCTTATAGGTACTAATTTAATTAAATGAATCATAATATCATATTATATTACGTGATGTGCACTTATTAATTATTATATAAATATTAAATACTTACGAACCTTGAATAGCTCGGCGAACTAGTAAAATAATTAATTAGACATGCTAGCAAATACGTTTCGGGCAAATTGAATAACGTGTTTAGCACGTAAACGCGAGATTCGTCGAGCTGAAGAAATTTATTAGGATATAATTCGTACACCTGTGAACTGATAAAATAAAGTTGTAAATTTGTAACGTGTAAGTAGTAAAACTGACATTTTTTTTTTTTTTTTATATAGATAAATAAATTATTCATTTTAATATTATATTATTATAGTACCTATATAATGACGGGTGATAAAAATTTTATACGAAAAGAGTTAGTTATGAGTACTTACCTCATACTCTTATATAGATACCTATGTGAATCTGACAGTAAAATTTTAATGTATTATTTTTATAACATAATAATATTATGGTTCAAAATTTATTTTAGGCGTGTATATTATTATATATTATAACAAATTAAATTTCTAGTTTAAGAATTTAGATACCTAGGTATATTATTATTTATTATTAGGTATTAATAATATTATTTATTAAAAACCCAAATCACAAAAGATAAATACAATTTTTATTTCGTATACCGTATACGTATTTCAACAACTATGTTGTCTTCCACACATCCACAGTGCGCATCAAAATTAACTTTTGGACGCTTAAAATAAATCAAAATGATTTTTTTTTTTTTTTTTTTTTAGATTTATGCCAATACAATTAACTTACTGTTTTAAAAATTCGAAACCTTGTACACACACCAGTATGTTACCATATGAATCAACTTTGAGCAAAGTGCCGTACAACGAATCAAACCACAAGCCTCTGACAAAAAAAAAAAATAAATTAATAAATACCTCAACTATGAATATAATATTTTAATTTATTATATTGATATTATTGATTATTGATTCATCTTCCTTAATTTTCACTCCACGAGTCATGACCTGGTTTTACGGCGTGTCTAAAGTAAATCGGACATGATAAGAATAATATTATATTGAAAACAAAACCAATTCGCATAGGACGTATATTTTCCACTTTCCATGATAATTTACGATTTTAATTTATTTTGAACACGCTTTTCATAAGGCGGTAGAAAACCCGGAAGTAACTACCCGCAAATTACAAAAAAATAGTAAAAATTATCCAGCTGAATCTATTATTTTATATTTTAAGGGCCAATTGATCATAAATAATAATTTATTGCACGACATTTTATTGCAAACATCAATTTATAGATTATAGTAAAATTATTGACAGTAAATCGTAAAGAACTTATTAGTACTATAAGTACTTGATATTTTTAATTAAATAAATTTCTATAATTGATGAACAATAAACCATTTGTTTGTTAGTTTATGTAAACATTTTGACATTTTATACACACATAAATACCTATTTATAATAATTTGTTATTACCTATATTTACTATTGTAATTTTCAATAATAAAATATTATTTATCAATTTTAATTTTCGACAATAAAAAATTTCGGTAAATTATTATTGCGACGAATAACTGGCGTGAAACAAACGTTTACACTGTATTTCAAAATAAATACATAATTTCTTAATTTATATCAATATGTTTAAATTAGATGCAAGTATTATATTATTATATTATGTTTATACTAAATAGTAGTCTATATATTAAGTCAAATGATGTTTATCGAAATAATTTTGAGGTTAGATTAATAATAATAATTTTAAAAATTCAATAACAAGTACGAGTATAATATAGTAATAGTATAGATGTAATAAATATGTATAATTAATATTAATAACTCGGAAGTTTCAATATATTTCTGAAAACATAAAACTATAAACTTGACGAGTGATTATAATGATTACACTGATTGTCTATACTAAGTACTAATCGTATACATATAATATAATGTACGTAAAGTATAGGTAATCATGATTACAAACTTCAGTAGTGATTACCTCACTGGGAACGTCGGATCGTATTCGAATTGCAATATCTGTGTAGGATATCCGAGGGATACGAGTCTCTCGACTGCCAACGCGAATCCCAATCTCTCGTACGCGGGCGATTTATATTCTGCCGGTAAAAAAAAAAATACAGTTTTAATCTAATATAATTTTTATACGTTTCAGCTAAATTTACTAATGAATTTAAGTGAATATACAAAATATTACGATATACACACCAGCCAACGTGTAATCCATGTCGAATCCGTAGAATTTTATGTTTTCCAAGTGTAAACTTCTGTTAACGAATATCCTGAAATGATTAAAAAAAAAAAAATAATATTAATTAAGGCGATTCGGAAAATTCCATTTCTTTTACAAGCAATCCGTCGTTTAATTAAAATATTGAAAAGATATTGCATAATAGACAGGTGAGTGTCAACATATTATTATAATATAATCGTCCATAGACTATTTTGTACATGTTATACACGTGGTCGTGTTTTAATTAGGTCACACTAATACGCGTGGAGTATTTCGTTATAATAATATAATATTTCGTATTAGGGATTGGGTAGATATTTTATAAAACGTGAAATGAATATTACATAAAACACCTTACAATACAAATTTTGTAATCAATCGATACAATCGATGATTGTCAATCAACAAATACCTACCTATTACTTTTAATTTTCTAATACAATAACGGGGTTTTGGTACTGGTTTGTTATAGCCCCGCCACGCCACGGCGAGTGAAAACTTTATAGCCCCGCCACTCTTGTTTGTTATCGCCCCGCCGTATAGATATATTACACTGTTCCTACAATTATTATCGTGTTTAACTCGTGTGATAGATGATCTATTTTAGGAAATATTTTGATTATTTACAAAAAAAAAAACGCAGTTTTCTTCAAATGGAAGGGACGCTCGCTACGCCTACCGGCTTCGCTCACTTCCTCAAGCGCCGCTTTGCGGCACTTTTCGTGAGGATGGGGCTACGCCCCAAGGGACTACAAAATACCTACCTAATACCTACCCCATAGAACGGATACTGGTGCGGATAGGCAGTGGTTTCGTGTGGCCTAAAACCTCGCTTCGCGAGACCTTTGGATATTTACTCCATGATTGGTACCCATTATATGAGTATTAGGTATTATTTATGGCGGGGCGATAAACTCGCAGGGGCGAACGTATTTTCCATCTCATTACTTTATATTTATACGATGTATTTATTGTTATATGAATGGCGGGGCGATAACAAACCTGAGTGGCGGGGCTATAAAGTTTTCACTCGCCGTGGCGGGGCTATAACAAACCAGTACCTGAACATAATTTAAGAAAAAAAAATTAAATTTCTAATTACTTATAATATGAATTAGTATATTATACAGTGTGTCCTATTACATATATAACAATACATTTAAAAGTATGGATATGTGACAAAATGCACACAGTATAATAATATCATATAATATTTAATTAATGCGCAACGTCAATAGTATAAAATAAAAGCTATTATAATTTATAATTCGAGATATAGCTAAATACCTACCTATAATAAATAACAAATGATTTACGTATTGTTATATGTAGCACCATTATGCAATTAAAAATCAATTAAAAGATTATGGTTTTGATTAGGTATTTTATAATACAATATATTATCACTAATAAATTGAATACTCGTAATCTTAAATTATTATTTTAATATCATATACGATCATATTATTATTGTAAAAACTAAAATGTGACTTTAAAATAATTAATATTACGCATTTATTATGAGTTATGACTTATGACTCATGATAATTTACAAAATAATCGTCGTGAAATAACATCGTAAAATTTAATATTACTCGTCTGTATTTATTATAAATCCAATGCAGCAGTGTATTTATTGTGGGGGGGGGGGGATGGATAAATTCCATGGATTTTTTTAAGTGATACTTTTGAAAAATAAACATAAAATTGATTTTTACCTATACTTGTCCCTTTTGAGTCAATCTGACTAAATCCCATTTGACAAAATCCTAATCACTATAATTACTATAATACAATGAATTTTTTAATTTTTTATTTAAAATGTCAGAATGAATAGATTTAAGACTTTCATACTAAATATGTTATAGATTGTTGTTTGTACATTCGATATGTTTATTTTTCTTTACCTTAAAATCTAGGCTTAAAACAATTATTCTTTTAAGAACATTTACTTTAAAAATACTTTAACCTAACCTAACTTTAAAAATATGTTTTTTTATAATAATATATCAGCAATAAGCATTCGTGTACACATAATATAGTATTTGACCAATTGACCATAATATATTGGTGTAGAGTATCAACAAACTAAAAAAAATGATGTATTTGTTTTAACTTTAACCTCGTATAATCATGATATACAAAAAATGTATAGTATTCGTAAAAAAATTTAAGGTAATTATCAGTAATGTTTTGTCTTTATAGTATTTGATTATTTGAATGACCACGAAATACACACTATTTAATATAATTTATTACATCAGGTGGCGGGCGGTGCGTCATAATAATATAGTATAATCTGTACAGGTAAATCATATTTCAGATATACGGGTCATATGAAACTATTATACGTGTTTTTAACAAACGAAATGTGTCAAAACACTATTATAGTTCTATATTATATTATTTTTATATTTATGTATGATTTGGTCTCGTGCAATTTTTTCTGCCAGATTATTTTTTTTTACAATTTATTTTATATTTTTTATGTAGCATTGTTCATAAGTATAATAATATAACATACTGTGTAGTATTGTGGTTATACAATATACACACACTATATATTATGATAATAGTTATTGGTACCTTAATATATAATATATAAGTAACGTAATAAAATAATGATTTATGAAAATAATAAAATTTAAATATAAACGTAGACATCATAAATTGGTATTAATTCGATATAGAAATAATATTATATGCTATATATATATATATATATATATATATATAGTATAAGAATTAATATGATTTTTTACTTGTATTACGCTTTACGCGTTACCGAAATTTACATTTTGGTAAACAAAAAAAAAAATTAATATTGTTCCATTTACAATGTACCTATAAAATAATATTTTATTTCCCGGTCGATAATGTTTTAAGCCTATATAAGTTATATCGGATAATGAATGGAATTATGTGAATTGATGGAAACTTAAACTATTTTAATTGTATATCAATTATTACAAATTATTTTTAAGGTAATATACCTGTAAAATAACAGTGTAACATAATTTATAAAATTGAAATATTATATCGCGTTTAATTCTTATAAATATCTGTCACGTATATGACGTATCTCAAATGCTATTTTACTTATATTATCTAAATTATTAGTTCGATAATAAAAAATTAACAACTATAATATACCATTTAGATAATCTATCTTAATAAAAAAAAATCTTGTTAGTGTTGTATAGTTTTATTAAAGTCGACAATACGATAAAATTTTAGTTCGGAAAATAAAGTATTATTATAAATAACATATTATTTTATAATCAAATTTAAAGTCGAGAATTTTTTACGTTTAACAGTGTTAAATAACATCATTATCTACGCATTCTATATTATACAATTAAGGTTATTTAATAAAAAAAAATAACGTTAATATTCATTCTTATCAGCTTAATATTATTATGACAAGAAATTGTAAATATTATAATATAATTTACATTTACGATTTACCTAACACATACCTATAGTGTTCAGGGACAGTCTTAAGGGTGGACGCCTTTTTATTATTCACATTTTATATTTTATTATTGTAAAATACTAAACTATAATACCTATATAAAACCAGTGGCGTATTCAGGATCTTTTTTTTTTTTTTTTGGAGTGGGGGTTAAAAAAAAATTAACAAATTAAATGATATTTAATTTCGTATGTTTTTATTGTTATTATTAGATTATTTTTTATTATGCTAATTATAGAAATAAAAAGGGAAGGGATACTCCTGCCGCAGGGATATAGGTGTGCAAATCATAGTGTTTAATTTTAATTAGTATTTGAATGCAATGATGAACCATTGCATTCGAAAAAACGATTCTGAGCGAAGTTCAGTCAGATAATGCAGGTACCTATATATTGATTAATATATTTTTTCTAACGCATAGGGTCAATTTTAAGAAATTCGAAAAATGACTTAAATAAAGTAACAACATCATTTAAATTAAATTTTACATGGCTATCCTGATTTCCTTAGAAAAAAAAAACATTAATTATTTTTGGGTCACCAATCGGTAATCTTCCTACCTAAGACGGGCCCATTAGTGTTAAATAATTTATTTTTTATTTTTTATTCGTAATAATTTATTTAGGTATTTGTAATAAAGTAATAATAATATGCAATATTGAAAAATTGTCATTTTTTGTGAACAACATAATATCTATGTAATAATAAAAGCAAATATTAGTATTATTGTTTTGTTTTATTAATACGCGATAGTTATAATTTTATATAATTATGTACATACAAATATATACATACGTATATAGAGTATCCCAGATCAATTTACTAATAATTGTAATATCTTCGGGAATAATTAAAATTTTTGAATGTTATTTTCTTTAAATAATTTATTAAAAGTTATAGATAAAAAATGAAATACCATATTATTTTTTTTTTACAAAAAATATAGAGTCGATTTCCTAGTTTCATCCAAAATAGTAATTTTTGGAGATAATTTTCATTCATGTAAAAAGTGAAATTTTTAATTATTTAAATATTAAATTACCTATTATATTGTGGAATACAAAATTGATTTATTCATAATAATTAATGATACTTACCTACCTAGATCATATAGATTATATAAACTGACCTTTATTATCTGTTTTTGCAGCTATAAAATTGTGTAATCGCTTGATAGTTTTATATCGATAATGATAACAATATCAACAATACCTACCATAATATTATAAAAATGTTGAATAATTACAATAAAAGAACGACGTAGCATATTTTAATTTTTAATCAATAAATAAAACTCCTAAAAATTATTATAAAAATACCTATACTTTTTAAAATTGACGTTTTCAATATTCATATAATTTTAAAAATAAAACGTCTTTTTAAAAAAAATGTATTTTAGTTGATATTATAATATTTAACTTAATTAATAATTAAAAAAAAAAAAAAACGTATTAAAATATCTATAATTTTTTGTTTAGATATTGCAATTAATAAATAGATCTGTGACACTTTATATACCTATATATACTCGTATTTTTCCGATAGTGGTGAATACTAGATGATTACGTGTTACGTATTTGTGTGCATTTATTTGGGTTATTCTACAATTTATAGATGCATAGATACTTATATGGACATCAGTCAAGTTCACTGTAGACTACTATTTCTATGAAGATAACACATCAATATAAGTATTATTTACCCACAATATAAAGCAAATATTATCTTTTAATAATAATTGCAAACTACTCGTATTATGTTATAACTTTTGAAGGATATTTATCAATAAATAGTTCATTTTAAATTATAAATTAAATGTTTTAAAACGTTAGATAATTTTTATATAGGTATTTAAAAATTATGTTTATTTAATATTTTACTACTAAAGAGAAATTTACTAAGGCTTCTTTTAACCTCAGGGCTAAACAATAACCACTACGATAATTTTTTCCATTCATAAAAAATTAAAAACCACATTGTTGCATCAAAAAATTTACAATTATTAAATTTTTATCATAAATAAAATTAAAACAGAATACCATATAATATATTAACGAATCATGTAGGAGGCATCTCATTAACACACACAAATAATAATACTAATAATCAATTCCTAAGACTTTTCAAACTTTTATTACACAAAACTTCAAAAATTAATTTAAAAACTAAGCTCATACATTGTACAAAATGTTAAAACCAATATGACAAATATTTCTTATGTATAGAACTTTGGGATTCGATAAAAATATATAATTCCAACATCACTTCATTATTTCAATTTCGTGTCCTTCTTACTATACCTTCTTTGCAATTCAAAGACATAAACCTTATATTGTTTGTGTAGTAACCAAACTTCAATACAAAAGGTTTTGAAATAGTCACATTAAACATTCTAATTTTTCGTGCATTGGAGTTTCTAATTATATTATATAATAGGTATGTAATTTTATATTTTTATTAAATATTCGTAGAAATTAATAAAAATAATATTTGAATGTATTTAATTGTAGGTAATTATAATAAATACAATTTTGTGAAAGCCATAGTAATAGTTATATGTTTATAACATAAGTCGCATGATCAATACAAATTATGGGACTAAAAGCATTTATACTTATTTTTTTGTGCTTGCATAAAATTGTTCAAAATAAAACGATTAATTGTATAATATTGTGACGTAGGAATTAATTAAGAAAGTATAATATATTATAGTGTTTCACCCTATAAAGGAATGTAATTATTTAGAGGTAGTTATAGTATGCATTATTTAATATTTCTAATCTTCTGATAACTTTCATTTTTATTATTTCAAAATATAATTTATAAACTTATAATAATCTTATATGTAAGTAATTTATTTTTTATTCTTTTGTTTTATTATACATAAAAAATTATAAATACAAACGAGAGTATTATTTTGAGGTTTAAAAGTATACATTTCAAATGAAACTGTGTTATAAGTATAATGTTTAAACAATGATCGTATACCTACGCATACACGTGTCATAAGAATTCACATTTTCACGTATTGTAAATACAATTTAAATTGTGTTATTGTAATATATTTATAAATGTATAAAACCAATATACCTACAACTATTATTCTAATTTTATATACCTATAATTAAAACTTAGTTTTTTATTTAATAATTTATTTCTATAATGTTCATTAAAAATATATAATATATATGGACAAATTGTAATATATTTTATTTACAATATTTTTTTATTTGAATATTCACATTATAAATTATTTTTAAAAAAACATAAAATAAGACAGTGTATATTAGCCATTGAAGAATTATTGAAATAAATAGGTATATTTAAATTTAAATTTGTATAATTATGTCATACTATCATTACTATCATAGATATTATCAAAATTAAATATTTATCCTATAATAGAAATATCATTTATGTACAAGTTCCAAGAAACACATATATTTATATGAATATATTATAATATTACATCAATTAAAAATTAAAAGTTAATTCATTGTATTATACAATATATAAAATACAAATTAGAATTAATCAATAAATATATCTATGATTAAAATTCATTATCTATCAAATTAAAATTAAAATTATTGTTAGCTATATTGAATACCTATTTAATATGTCCTATATAAAAAAAAACTTATAATTATTATATATATATATATATATATATATTATATATCATTATATTCTATACCATTAATTTATAATTTAACTACTGTTAGTTTTTTCTAAATTTAAATTAATGTAAGTAATTATAAATTGACGAAATAATATTGTCAAATTGCATTAAGCTTAGGTGTAATTATTTTTAAAATTAATGATATGAGCAGGGCCGGATTGGACAAATTCGGCCCACCGAGTTTTTGTAATTAACCGGCCCAATTATTATATATATACACCTATATATATATATATATAAATTATATATTAAACGGCCCAAAATTGTCGCGGCCCACCGAGTTTTACTCGGTAACTCGCCGGGCCAGTCCGGCCCTGGATATGAGGATATTATATTAATAGGTAATTTTTAGGTACTTTTTTATGAATTATTAAAAATAAATTTAATTCTTGTTAGGAAATAAATATTTTTTTACAATTTAAAATATTATAGAGTAGCAAATTTGAAATTTAGGTAACATTGACCTTAAACTAGCAGAATTAAACTACGTTATTGTAATTAATAATTATTATACGACCAATTGTAAATCAAATGTACAAGTTATCTAATCGGTCAGCTAATCTAAATTGATTTTCCTTAGGTTAGTTTACCACAAGGTTTGGATTCATTTTACTTTATAAAAATATATCTATAATAGATATATTTTTAATTCTAGTTAAAATTTGAAATGCGTATTAGTATTTATAACCTAATTAATAAAAACGTCACATGATGTATCGTCCATACTTCAGTCTTAGAATAATAATTAGGTAGGTAACGAACTAATGACATATTTTTTTGTTTATTTACTTAATTAAATTCGTTAATTTACCTACATTTGGCCGATCAATACTGCATATTAAACAGAAAACAATTGACAAATAAAATAATAAATGAAAATAATTATAATTCACAACACTAACTTTCGCATACGAGACTGATAAATAGTTGCTATCTTTAATTATTGAGCTCGTTAAAAAAACTGCTTATTCTATTATATAAAATAACTGCTATTGATATGTACTTATTAAAAATTCGTAAATATATTGTATCTTTAAACATGATAATATATTTTTACGCTTATTTAATTACCTATACAGATTTCAATTAAACATCATTATTATGAATTGTTAAATATATACTCGTATATATATACAATATACCTAATAATAATAATAATAATAAAATTATATAAAAATTAATATCACAAAAAATTATGTTTTTCGAATTTGTTAGATATTGAAATTATTTTTCTTTGAAATTAAAATTAACGATTTGATACTCATTGATGAACATGCGCAATACTTGAAAATAATAATTTTTATACCTGTGAGAACATTCCCTGGCGTTATTACTGTGTTTTTCCATGTTGAAAAAACACATAAGTTCGCAATCTGATAAATGACATCTTGCTAGTTTTTGCGTATTACATAAATGAGATGTTAATATCTCATCCCCCGCGGGTTTGGACTTCAGAGGCATTACCGTGCCAGAAAAAAAAATATATAATTATAGAAAAAAATATAATTTAAATAAAAACAATTATAGAATGAAAGAGAAATGAAATATACGGACTCGTTTCGGCGGTATTGTAAAATGAAATAACTTGTTAATAAAAATTTGATTAGTTTACGAAAAAAAAAAACTAAAAAAAAATATAAAAAATTTAAAAAAAAAATGAAAATATATCACATTTACTATTTTGACTTAATAATAATAAATAAATACAAATACAAATACAATCTGCATGAACCTCTAATAAATAAATGAACACGTTACTATATAGTAGGTAGTACAAAGTGTATAATATAACCACTAACAATAACACTGATTAGTGGCAGGTCGGTGAATGGTTTTGAAATGACAACCGGTTTTGTCCACACTATTTGTTTATGTTTATAAATTCTTAGCATTGTAAGTGTTAATTTTAATTGTACGACACTGAATAATGAAATGTAACGATGTTGTGAACATGTATGAAATAATAATAATATATATCAATTATTTGGTTATAATTTATAATTGTAACTTATGACTAGAGTTTGATTAAATATGTGTATATACAGTTTAACTGGGACTTCTTATAACGGAGTAACGATGAACTTTGAACTGTAACGCACGATAGATCGCAAATGGATCGATAAAAAAAATTAAAAAATATAATAATTCTTAATTTGTATAATACGTTTTTTAATTATATATATATATATATATATATATATATATATGCTTTCAAATAACTCCGACATAATAAATGCCTAAATAATATATAATTTTAATACATTTAACGAGGAGAAGGAGATATTCTATAAAATGCGGCGTTTCATATTATAATTTTTATAATCGATTTTATGTACTCGATATAATATCAGAGATTTAAAAAAAAAAACACCAATAAGAATCGCCCATTTGGTAGTATAATTGTATTATCATAATACAACATGCGTATAAAAAGACTTCATTATATGATTATAAATTACAAATTAATATAATGTACGATGCACAAACTTAATAAAATTTTAATTTTTTTTAAATACCTACCTATTAATCTGTAATGTGTATTACACATTAGAATAATAATTTCTTACACTTAAATTTTCTATATTGCAACGTATATAAAATGTTTAACGTATATAGTATATTTATAATGACATATAATTTCATATTTTAATGTTTTATTTTAAAATTTCTAAAACGAAGTTTGATAAACTGAAAATAGCAATAATTAACAGTGTAATTTGTTATTTCTTTTGTATAATATATTAGGTTCATTAGTATAAAAATCTCGTAAAATTATTAATATATTATTGCATTTTTTTAGTTTCTGGCGTCGTAATACTTTAAATATTATACAAAACTTGGATCATGTATGTATATTTTATAATTTCTAATGTAAAAATATGTCAAACATAAAAATATAACAATAAATTAGTAGGTATATCAAATTTCAAATATTATTTTATATGTATGTATGCAACGTAGACAACCATTACTATTTGTACTTATAACTTACTAAAATAAGTTTTTATATTTATACTAATTAAATACTTTTAAATAGAGATTATAAATAAAAATAATTAATACTTATAAAAATCCAGTAAGAAGTTGGGGTAAGTTATTTTAAGTGCTTTATATATTTTTTTTCATTATACGTATAATGAAGTTAATTTCAAACAACAAAAATATAATATTCATTAATTAAGAAATTTTAAAATGTAATTCTTTTGTGTGTAGAAAAGTATACTGATTATAAAAACTATAAGTAATACAGATTTAAATATCAAATCAACTAAACAAGACTCAAAATATACGTAAGTATTAATTTTTATAATAATTATGATTCATATACCTATAATAACTAAATCTTAATAAATTATTCATTTTTGAATCGAACTTTTTAAACGGTTCATCATTCGTATTAGATTTTCTATAATAATTATGCTATCGAAATATTTCATCCAATTATTTATCTCAATAGTTTGCTATTATAAATTATGAAATAGAAATCTAAATAAATACTTACTTTAAAATAATACCTATTCCATAAAAAGTGTACTGTAGTTTGTATAGTCCTATAATGCCTATTATACTAACATAATATAAATTTATTTAATTGTCTACATTATTGTTTTATACCCATGCATTATGCGTAAAATGTAAAACTAAATTAAAAAACACGACATTTACATAAGTATACAAATTATAATGTAATAGAAGTGACCATAATATAAAACCATAAATATATAATTTTAAAATTTTAATGGAAAGTAAATTATTTTTTATTCTATATAGCTATATATTTTTTACTTCGCCAATTCAGAATTTATTTCTTAATAATATAGACTAAAAAAATATTTGTACAATTAATAACATAATTTTACAGGCTTGTTCACATTTGCGATTTGTCCTATAACAAAATATATTAAAAACGGGGAACGAAAGCGGTTATTAAGAGATAGAATTTTGCAATTATATAATATTATACGCAGTAAGAAATTAAGTGGTTGCATTGTGTTAAGATAGTTGATATAATAATAATAATGACGTCATTATGCGTAGAAATATTACTGTGCCTAGTAAAAACTCAAAAACAATTTTCTTGTAAACTGATTTCGTAAAATAATCGTTTGACCGATTTAAATAATTTTTTTTCTATTTAAACAAGGAGAAGATTTTTTATCCTAATTATCGATTTTTATTTTATTATAAAACAAAAAAATTATATTGTAAAATATTTAAAATTTAATTTTAAACTATTTACGTTATACATTTATAATACATAAAATTCAAGATCCGTTCAGTATTGTGAACCTAGGAAATTATATGCGGGTATCAGTGTTTTTTATTCAAAATAAAGTCGTTTCCGTTCCTTTAACAAAATGATCGAAATTAACAAATTCAAATCATTTGTTTATATAAATCGTTAAAAAATTGTTTTCAATTCACTATTTAAATTTTAAACAATATTGATAATAGTTATAAGATCATTGAAGGTTGTTAAATTACTATTAGTTAGGTACCTATTACTATTTATAGTTTATAAGAATGTTTATTGTCATGAAACCTGTAGGTTAAAAGTAAAAACCTCGGTAAAAACATAAGGCATATAATTAGTTGAATAAGGGTGTGTCTATTAAATATTTAAATCACATTTTACAAAATACATTCTATCTATAGGTTGTAACACTCCAAAATGTATTTACATTTTATTTAAATTTAAGGCTTTATATCGTATTATATTTATAAGTGATTGAATAGTAATAAAATAGGTAATACGATTCATTATCTTAATACATCCTCTTAAAAGCATGTGAATTGTATTGTCTTAGTTTATCTGTCAACTGATAATATGGTATATTTTTTTTTAATTTAACTAATTTTATTTCGTAAACAATTATATAACTTATTACTCAGTATAAAATACCATGGCGATATTTTTGAAATATTAACGATTCGCATGGGTACTTAGTTATTTTGTACATAGTAGCTGACAAAAAGATCAACAGAGATTTAAATTTTATAAATTCGTGTAAATTATTGGTCAATATTTTACAAGATAAATATGTTAATTTCATGATTTATTCCGTCTTTTATTTTATAATAAATTGTTAAAATTCTAATTTTTAAAATTTATTGTGAACTCTTTATAATATTACGACTTGTTGTTTAATTATGATATGCCTATGTACTATATGTTTATAAAATTCACAGACTTCTATAATATTATGTATTATAGAAGTTTGTGATATAATCTTTCATAAGGCATAAGGGCTTAAGACTTACAGTTCTGCCATTCTATTAGAATTACGTTAATAAATAAATTATTATAAAATAGCTAGGTATATCTATTAATTTATAAAACAATTATGTTTTAATTGATTTAAATAAGATTAAACATATTGAAACAAATTAAATTTATAGATAATTAACGTTTATAAATAATTGGTATTTTGTTCAAATGTTAACCTTCATTATTGTGAACACATTATATTTTAACAAGTATTTTTGAAAAATGTAATATAAAATTACAATAATATTACGTAGCCACGTAGGTAATATTAATTAACGACAAATAATAAATATTAAAATTAGTTTTAAAAAAAATTATTATAATACAGGTCTATGGTCTACCTAGGGTACTTGTAGTATCAAAATTTCTAATAAAAATCACTTGATAATAATTTCACAGGCATTTACAGGCGATCATTCGTACAATATTTTTATACGTAATTACGTAATTAAGACTAATAACTAACAAGTCTCTATATTATCTTATCGATAATAATATTATATAGTATTTTTATTTTATCAATTTATAATATGATATTTACAAATGGAAGGACACAGTACGTGGATACGAGGAATGAGGATAATAATAATATAATATTAAAATTTAAAACGACAAATTATAAGTATTATGCTGATGAATAACGTATTATTATTATTATTATTATACAAACAAAATCAAAATATCGTAACAATTATATTTTTAAAACGTACCTATGAGCTGTTTTCCGGTAATACTTTTTTGTAATCGTAGGAATACTAACGAGTTTAGAAACGGCGGGCGCGGGGTCCACAGTTCCAGTAGACATATCACTGGACGTGTTCGATACGTTGTCCATGGCTAGAAGACAATATTATTATAACGAAACGAAAACAATTTACTGACGAACGAAATTTTAATTACGTATAATATTAATATTACAATAACAATAATAATATTATGTTGTCTAAGGTAATAATATTATTATTATTTAGGTACAGTTAATAATTTTGTTTATTCACGACTTCAACGTATGATATTATTATATAGTGTAGAATAGAAGCAGCGAATGTCGTGTGTCGTCCGTACACCCGTACTTTAAAATACTTAATAATTAAATATTATTGTCACAAGGAGTGTTAATGTTAACGTTTAACCAATAATGTTTTAATATAAACTACTTAGAATATTATTATGATGAAACAATAGGATTGTGCGTGTTAATTCACAACCAATAATAAATTTTTATTGATAAAATGATAACTACGTCACTACGGATAGTAGTAGTTGCCCGTAGATAATCGTATTATCCGTACCGTGATACCAGGGTTAATGACAAATCACAAAAACGAAAACAACCAGATGGCGGCAGTTAACTATGAAATAAAATAATAAACCCACAGTGTTTCAGCGTAGTTCACTTTCTAATTTCTATACGGACAACAGAATAACTACCTATAAAAATGCAATTTATTAACAATGTGACGCCGCGAACAAATAAAATTATTTTATATTATTATTTAAAAATATGAAATAATATAATATTATTATAACGATACACGTTCAATTTGCAACGTTTAATACAGTAATCGATATTTTTTCACGTAAGTCTACTCATAAAATATTATTGTCATTGTCATCGTTTAATTCCACATTAATAATATTAGGTGGGTCGTAGGTACTGTAATTATAATTCGTTTAATTTTATATATTTAAATATCAAATGCACACGTATTAAATATTATAATACATTAAGCTCACGTTATGTTTGTTTATGGATATACTTCACCTTAAGTCCTTAACGTATTATTATTTAGGTATCAAATGTGTTTTGAATTAGGTAATTATTAGTAACTAATGATATCGAAAATCAGATAATAGACTACAATAAATTATTATCATACTGAATTAATACATCGCAGAAACAATTGCAATACTATAATATTTTATTATTATGTAATTACTTATTACAAAAAAAAAAAAAAAAAAAAAAAAAAAAAGTAATATATTCAATAACCATGGACTCATGGTCATGAAAATGATAATAATATGGTATAAATTATGATCGTATACCTACCTACAAGGATAATGTTCTATTATAATAAATTAAGATTTCAATGCAATGGTAAATCATCGCATTCGAAAATACAAATTTCTAAGCAAAGTTAAGTTAACCGGCGACAACGAGTCTATAGAAATACCACGACTATATAATACCAGAGACTTATAATAAAAATAATTATAAGTCTTAAGTCTATGATAAATCATAAATACTGTATTACCTATATCTATGTCGTGAGAAATACGAAGATCGAAGACCACATACCTTATATTTTATAAGTTTATAATTATTTTGAATCTAGTAAAAAAAGCCATGGAAAAAAAAACACGAAAAAAAAATCCAAGGAAAAAAAGCCAAATTGAATTATATTTTTATTTATTTATAATTAAACGATAAAAAATACAGTAAATAAAAATAAAATATATATATTTTTTTTTAGAATATAATTTCTTATAACAATATAATTAGGTAATAAATTCATATAAAGAAGAACATATAAGATTTTGATGGTCGGACTTACTTTGAAGTTATAAACAAAAACTTTGCACCATATTTTTATTTTTATGCATAATAAAATACGTATATTTAAGAAATAAAATGAAGTTTTAAAACTTAGCTTATTACTTCAAAAGTAGTATTATTTAGATGAGAATTGCCAATTTCAATAATTTTTTATTTTTCCAAATCTGTATAAATTGTTCCTGGACATTTAAGTTGAGTTGATTTACAACAAAGCCAGGTAATTTTATATTTTCCATTACCTATGCTTAATTACATACATACCTTTATAGCATAATTTATTTGTTTTTTTATTGGAATTGATTATTTCCATTTTAATATAATAATACAAATAAATAGGTAGGTAATAAAAATATAATTCAATTTGGCTTTTTTTCCTTGGATGTGTTTTTCATGGCTTTTTTTTCTTGTGACTTTTTTTCCCATTACCATTATTTTATGTAGTATGAAAGACCAAAAAACACAGAAACAATTTATTGCTAATTAGTAATTAATTTCATATTTTTAAAACATTTTTTCAAATTTATTATTTTTACAATGTTTTAATATTACAAATTCACAGTCAGTATATAATACATTTTTTTTTAAAAAAAAATATCCATACACTTACATTATGTGTATTATTTTACAATATTATTCCATTATAAGTTGTAACTTATCCGTACTCGATTTTAGATTCTGAGCGAAGCTTTCTTTTTTTTTTTTTTATGTATGAAAACACTTTTACTACCCGAAATAATGCTCCGATTTTCACGAATGGCATATGTTTCCGGTTCGAAAGTGGATGTAGTTGGTACTTTATTTAGTTTTTTTAGGTCATTTTTCGAATTTCTCAAAATTGACCCTAAGCGTTAGAAAAAATGACGAAAAAACGGTATTTTTCACGAAAACTGGAATTTCAACGAATTGTGATTTCAATATTTCACGATAACTCGGGAAATTTTTAAGTTAGAGACTTGAAAATTTTTTTGGGTGTTTACATAGCTATTATATATATGTGGTAAAATTTTGGAACCGTTACGTTAATTTTTCTACAAAATATAGGACTTTGAATATTTTGTAAAATTCTCATTTTTATGTATATAATGTTTGATAAAATTGGCAATTTATGATATTAAGGTCTGAAAATTTTACTGAAGTATTATATACATATTACTTAACACCATATCAAAATATTAGAAAAATCTCTATTTAAAATTTTTTTTTTTATAGCCGTTTTAACTTTCAGTAAATTTCAGTAAAATCAATATTTAAATTATTTATATGGATTTTTCTTATTAGGTATATTACAATATTTTACAATAATGTTAAATAAAATTGACTTTTTTTTTTTAAAAAATTTTGAAAATTTAATTATATAAAAATTATATAGAGTGTTCATTTATGTACTATATGTGTGATAAAATTTTGCGTTTTAAATTTTTAATAAAAAATGTCAACATTTTAAAAAATACCTATATTATAATCTGACTGAACTTCGATCAGATTCGTTTTTTCGAATGCAATGGTTTATCATTGCATACAAATTCTAATTAAAATTAAACACTATGATTTGCACAACTACGTCCCCTGAGTATCATCTCGTCTTTTTTAAATTAAAAATTATAAACATAACATAATAAAAAGGTTAAAAAAATTATGTTATTATTCAATTATATCTTTTATTAAGCCCCCCCCCCACCATTAATAATTTCTAGATCCGCGCCTGTTGAGTATCACAAATCACAATCACCTATCCGAAAACTAATAAATGTGTTATCTACAATCTACTATCTACATAACTAGTAAACAGTATGGGGTGATAAACTGATAAGTATTGCCTTACCAAATATCAAATTTTTACAAAAACACAATTTAAGCCTTAAGGTACACGTATTTACAATAAAGAAATATATCTAATATTTTATTTTTGGTTTCGTAATTCGGTTTATTTATTCAAATAAAAGTGCATAAAATAATTTGAATTTTATGAGTAAGTGAACATAATGTCATAATTATATTAAATATTAATAGTAACAATGCCTGTAAATATTTTTATATATCAAATCTCAATTATCTACCTACTAAACAAATTGTATGCATGAATTTAATTAAAATATTGGATTAAATTTGTATGCTTGTTAATGTTATAAGTAACTTATTAATTATTTGGGATATCAGTGAATAAGTTGATTTAAAAATATTTATATTACCTATGAATTATATTATGTGCAAACATAGTTAAAATTTACACAATCATTTGTGTTTTAGTACTGTTAAATAATACTTTCTTCTTTGTCAATGTTGATTAACGCCATGGGTGCTGATTCTGGATCATATGGGCTACTGCAATTTGAAATAGTGGAATTTGCACAGAGCCTAATGTTTCACAGTATTTCCAACACAGGTATATTGTTTAATTACAGTGTGTGAGAAACTGAGAATAGTACACATATAAAATTGTTTTTTTATTTATCATTTACAGGTTCCATAAGGAAAATCACATTACTAGACTATGAAACTTCACCAAACATTACATTTCATATCAGAATAAAATTGATCAAGGAATTTCAAAACAAACATCTTAGGTACCTACTTGCCAAAGTATTTATTTTAATTTTGATATAAATCATAAATGATTGCCCACCAGTAGTTAATAGTTATATATTTCTATATTGGTACTTATATGAATGTAGCTCATCTAGTTACGACAATTGGTGACTCAGAAGGATAGGTTAGGTATCATTAAATATTAAAATAATTATTATATGTATAGTGTAAATAATACAATAGTAATTGTATAGTATATAATATTCAAGTTTTTGAATGTAGATCACTGTACTGTGGTAGATCACCTGTTGCACAAATACCATTTTTCATTTTCTTCAATAAATTAAACAGATCATTAATAATCAAATTTTATACAATTAAGGAGAAAGCAGTATAGATGACTAGTAACCATAGGGTTAGGTTACTTAATCAATCAATGATATTGAACCTAGCGAAAATTCAAAGTTGATGGCAGTAAATACACATGGAATGCTTGTTTTATTAAAATCAGTCGAATCTTTAAGTAAGAAATTAAATCAAATTAGATTTTATTAAATATAATTAGATATATTTTTATAAAAAAAAAAATCATAATAATTAACATATGTATTAAGTAATAATAATTAATAATAATCATAGGCATAACTAGAACATTAAGTTAGGGGGGCTAGAGTCCTAACAATTAAATTCTTCTTAAGTACCTAACCTTTTCGAATATCGTCCTGTATAGGTATATAGGTACAAATAATTACATATTAAACAGTGCATTTATTAATTTATATTATAATTAATATATAATATAGTCCTTAACTTTTAATATATATATATATATATATAAAATTATAATTATATGCATATTTGTATATTAGATTTTACAACACTAATACATAATTAAAATTTGAATTTATTAAATTTGTTAAAAATGTATATTTATTAATATTAATCCTTAAATAAATTAAAATATAGTATTAATTATTATAAATACAATAGTCTGTCTGTTGTAGCAAACTCACTTAAAATTTGTTTCTTATAAATTATAATATGTAAAATTGACATAACAGAAAATGAGCGCTCACAAGAAGCAGAACTTTTAATAGGTATTCCAACTTGCATAAGTTTAAATCAATTTGGAAAATAATTTTCATCAATTTTTTGAATAAACGTTAAACATTGAAATTGAATAGTATAATAATAATTTAAAGTATTAACTATTAATGGTATAATGTATAAATGTATAATGGTCGAGTTATTATTCAAATAGTCATACAAATATAAATATACGAACAAAATACAAATAATAGGTAAACGTGTTATAATAAAATGTACAATGTATTCATAGGTACACATGTACTATATTAACAAGAGCAATACAATCTAAATATTATCATTGAAAATCATTAAATATACCACGGTCTTATATTAATAATAAATAATAATATATTAATAGACCAATACCTATTCCAAAAATAATTAAATTTAAACTTATAGTTATAGTTACAGGACATTTTCATTATATTTATATTCAACAATAAGCTTTTTAATGTAACATATTACATTAAAATAATGAATAAAATTATTTTTTGTCTAATTATGATTATCATTTTTCTTTTACCAAATTATATTATTTATCACTATATTAGTTTGGAGGGCTATAGAAAATATTAGGGGGGGGGGCTATTATTATGATAAAAAAAAAATTGTGAAATTAAATTATTACAATGTACAAAATTATTACATTTTGTTTCAACTCAATAATAGAAATATTATATATAATTTTTTTTAAATTTAAGTAATTGGGTTAAATTTAAGTTACCTATATCAGTATATATATATATATAAAAAAAAAAATATATATTTGACCAGTGAATAAGTAATTTTTTATAAACATTGTTTCAGATAACAGTCGATTAAAATAAACAAGTTCCAACTTTTCTGTCCATTCTTGTACAGTTATCATAATTATCCAATATTTTATGTGAAAATGTTAGAACAACAAGTAAGTATGATACTATTTTGTGTAGATTGTAAGATAAAAAAATCTAAGAAATAATTATATTTTAAGGTAGTAGTGGGGCTGAAGCAATTGAAACAATACTTACATCTATCATAAGTTTTAGAATTAAAAACAATTATAAAGCCACACATTATAGATCTGATGTTGATTTTGTGCTATTGAGAAATAAATTGAATTAATATGGATTAATGGACAGTATGTGTTAAAACAAAATAATGGATTTGGTTATATAGTAAAAAAAATTTAAAATATTTTAATTTAAATTTTTTATATTTTATTAATTACATTATAGTTACTTAACATAAAATTTAATAAACTATATTATATTACTTATATGTTTACATAATACTTAAAAAATACTTAAAATATTATTCATTTATTATAGAATAATAAATAAAGAAATTTTAAAGTAAATTTTAAAAGTATATTGTCAAACTTATGAATTTTATGCACTATCAATTTTAAATATCACTAGTGGTAATATATATTTATAAATATATCCATTGCAATAAACTAAATTTAAATGTAAATTATATTAATTAAAGATATTTTCAGTAAAATATTAAAAAATTATTTTTGAGGCATGATATCGTATATTACTGTATACCAGGGATGGCCAACATGAAGTGACTTGTGAGCCACATCAGAAAATTGCAACGTATTTAAGAGCAAAAAAAAAAAACAAAAATTTCTTCTTTATATATATTTATAGGGGAATTACAATATTACATGTAAATGTATCATTCATTCGACTTTTTATAGATTCAATTAAAATATGTAGGTAGTAATAAAATGTATAATAATGAGATAAATCTAGACTTCAAAAGCCTTACAAAAAAATTCAAACTCATAAATTATATTTACCTAAATAATAATAAAAAATACTTAATAATTATAATATTTTAATATTATATATGTATTAGTATTATCATTTATATTCTATTTATTTAATAAACAGATTTTTTTTAAATAGTAAAAAATTATTGAGTTTCTTTGAAATAAGTCGCAAGCCGCAGATTGGCCACCCCTGCTGTATACTTCTTATTTCTATTAAAAATATTGTGGGTTGATGATTGAATTAGATTAGGTTTTAAATGTATAATAAATTATTTTGTGTATTTTATATTATAATATTATATATAAACTAATTTTATTAATACTTGTAACAATAACATAAAAATAAACAATATAGACTTACAAATACTTTGATGCAATTTCTAACACACAGAATATATTTACCTCTGTTAACCCTTATAATTGTTCACTATCAATAATTGCAATTGAAAACTTTTTCTATAAGAAATGTGTTTCTATATTTGTAGCTGAATTTGCGCTTCAGTATTGACTTTCGAGTATTAAAACTTGATAACTAATTATTTACATTTTGATAAATTATTTCATCTGACACACTCTATAAAAATAGTTTAATAATATTAATTTTTCTTTTTTTTTTAACGCTCTTTACATAAGATACCATTATTGATTTGAAGATAAAATACATTACTTGCAATTCCAGCCATTTATTTATTTTATCCAAAAAATTAGATATATTTAATCTACCATAATATAATAAATTACCAGGTGACAAATCTATAGACTGTAAAATTATTTACATTTTAATAAATGTATCAAATATTTATTTAAATAAATATGTTTAAACAATAATTACAAATTTATTGTTTACATAAGTTCTGATATTATCTAAATATGTAATCAAATATTGCTCATGCTCCACATGATGTATAAATTGCATTTCATTAATATATTTAGATAATTCAGTAACATTTTCCATTCCTGTTAGAATATTTGAGTACTTACTCACTATTCAGTGATAGATTATCATTAATAAATTCTACATAGAATAATTACTCTTTTAACCGTCAGATGTCGATTCTTACTTCTTAGTTAATAATAGGGTATATTTTTATTATAAGTTATATTATTATAATAAATTCTACAATAATAATATTTTTATTAAAATCTTTTCCTTAGTCAGACTATCAGTTGTATTTTAGTTTTTAGCATAGTGCGAAAGTGGTTACTTTTTTATAGGAATAGAAAATATACTGTCGGTCTGTGTTTTATATGGAAGTTGGTAATTTCATTATTGAAATACATGATTAATAAAAAGTAAATTTATGTGATATACTATATATAGTAATTTTTTGTAATATACAATACAGATCGTGAGTATTGAAATATTAGTCCATACCAATATACCATATTATATTATATAGTATAGTTATATTCGGTATAAGTGTATACTCGTATAACTAATGTGCTATAAATTGCAAATCATAGGTACTACTTTTGACTTTATTATTTGTTTATTATACATTTTTTCAATAGTTTTTGTTTATTGTTTGGAATATTTTGGAATCTATCAGTTTGGATCTGGAAATTTATGGTTATGAATTTATGATTCATATCTACCTACTGTAACTATACAAGATACAGATATAATAGGTCTATATCTTGATTCTTGATTGCTTGATAGTAAATATATGCGAAATGTATGTTAGGTATTCTACGAATTGATTCCTGCAATAATACATTATTGGTAAACCGTACACATTAACATTCATAATTCATAAAATAATTATTTTATATTTTTACGAAAATAATATAGGTATGTATTATAATAATGATATAAATATTATATGGACTATCTACTCGTAACTACCTACCTAAATACAACCTAAATACACTATTATGTATTGTTATCGGAATAGTCGTTTTTAATGTATACCGTCCTCGTGCACATATAGTAATATGCATATAAAACTATGCATGTAAAAATATATAATATGCGTGTGAGAACTCCCTTGTACCCGCCCGAAGGTTCATTGAACTGAACCCTGCAGTGATTTGCGGAAGCGCATTACCACGGTAACAGGCAAGGTCAACAAACACTGACCCGGTATCGCGGTCGTACCACAGAATTTACACGTTTATAGGTAGGTAGGTAGGTAGGTACAAACTGTGCCGGAGACCGGACTAAAGAGTTACGCGATCATCCATGTGTGTATTATACGTACATCGACAGTGTGTACTTACTTGCATTCCTACACGGGTGGTGGTCATCGCCAGTTGTAATTAATTGCGAACAATCGTGATACGACCGCGTTGTATTGATACAATAATAATAATAATTATTATTAATTATAATATTATTTATATTAACTGTGTAAATTATTAGTTGATTCAGTATATGCTTATTGTTTTTATTCGAAATTCATATTTTTTAACATCTTGTTCTATATATTATATTATTATAATACCTACGTTTGATGCTGTGTGTCGTATATTTTCAAATTTTAAAACAGGTAGGTAAACAGCAGCTTTCGATTTTAATAATTTTATGTTAAATTATATAAAATTAAGCAAAACACTTAAGTATATATATATATATATATATATATATATATTATATTTATTTATTTATTTAAAATATAATAATAATAATAATAATACGTATGTCTTGATTCTTAAACATTACAATATTGTGATATAGGTACATTTTGTATATTATACTTTGTATGTACCTACTATGCGTCTCGTATATTATAATATATTATATTTATATTATCCATAATAGAGGAATATAAAGTATTGTCGATTCTTGTCAGTTTTCATACTGTGAATCTATCGACGGAATTTTATTTTGTATAATTATAATCGTCGGATATAATATAATGTTTGTTAGATTTTAGATGATGCATCATGCCATCATGTATTATAATATATCGTCATGTTTAAAATGAATTATAAATAATAGTTTAATTTTAACAATGATATTATTTTAATAATCTAAAATTTACTTAAGTATTGGTAGACACACATAAAAAATTAAAAAACAAAAAGTTATATTAGGCATATTATTATAGTACTTCTTACCTTATATGTTTTTAAAATATAAAATACTCGTAATAATTTAACTTATATTTCAAAGTTTAAACTCATTATTAAACAAATAATATATGTTATAAGGTTATAACTTATAAGTATTTATTGTTATGTGATCAAAATTCCAACTAGACTCAATTTTAGGATTACCTAATATAGGTATATATAATGTATTAAAATTAATTTTACAACTATATTATACACATATAATATACCTACTACAGTACTACCATCATAAATTCATAACTGATAGACATAAAGGTCGCCAGTCGACACCACAATAATATAATATACTAACTTTTAATTAGTTTAATATTATTAAATAATTAACAATTAATATTATTATTTAACATTTAACTTTTATTTATATTATAATATCGTGGTCTATTTTTGTAAATAATAGTATACTGGTATTTATAAAATATACCGTACGATTATTGTTGATATTAATCATATAATAATAGTTCAAATAAAGGTGATGCATTATTATGTATATTATTGTTTATATAAAAATTAAAAAAAAAAAAAAAACGTGTTTATACAATTATAAAATCGTACGTACTACACTATACTACGTATCGTAGGTGTTAAAAAAGCATTCATGCGAAACTTAATAATTTAAAGTTTATTGACCTTAATATGGCGAATTAATTAAAAATTAAATTTTTTGCATTAATTTTCATGTTTTTGATATTTGGAATAGGAGGGGTAGACTATTAGATAACAAAGATAACGTTATGTAGGTATATTTATATGTTTAAAATTATTTAATATTAGGTAAATAATTAAAATATATAATAAAAATATTTTTACATAGAGAAATAATTTAATTGTTAGGTATAGTAACAATTTACACTATAGTAATTATAATTATAATATTAAATACTTGTATATGTAAATACATTTTTTCGTAATATTAAAAAAAAAAAAAAATGTTAAATATAGTACATTTTTTCTAAAATTTTGGATAAATTAATCGGTACTCGTCCAATTTCCAATATGCTATGTATTCGGTCAGTTGGTACCATGTATTTTTAAAAAATTGCGCATATTTCTTCATTTTGAGTTATGAATCGATATAAATAACTCATAGTTGACAAACTCATAACAATAATTAACAAATAATAATAATTAAAAATCAGTATAAAATATAAATTTTTAATATTTTTTTTTTATTATTATTATTGTAAGAAGCCTATGATAAATTATATAGAGGTATAAATATAATAAAATTTGGAATTTCGATAAAAGCTTAATCTTTATTCCAAAATGATAAGTATATAATATAATAATCTTATTGATATTATTTCTAATCTTATGGATATTATTTACGGTAAATCGTAAATAGCATATTGGACGAGTTAGTACCTAACCGATTAATCATTTAAATATTTAATTTACTCACGTGTAAACATTATCTGAAATCGTTTATGTAAAAAAACTAACAAAAAAGAAAAAAGAACAGTAAGAAAGTATAACATCTATTGTATTAATTATAAATAGTATAGTAGGTTCTATAATATAGTTTATTTAAGTTTAACTTAGTTTAACCTATATTTAGGTTCAATACAATATTTTAAAATTAAAATATTAATATATTCATTTTTTAATAAACATTAATTTGTTATACAGTTGGTGTATATTTTTATTTGTTTTATAGTTATATGTACTGTCGTACAATGACAATGCCATATACCTATTTATATTACCTACCCGTATTATAAAATTAACGATTATATCTATCAATTTTTAGATTTAGATATGTGTATAATGTATACATTAGGAATATAATAAATGTATAATTATTTACATTTCATTGCACGCAAAGAGAATATTATAAACTACGTCAAGGTAAAAATGTAAAAGCTGTTAAATAGTAATATATGTTGTTCAAAAAAAATATTTTGGTAAAATATTTGTTCTTAGTTTACCTAACTAAAAATAATTTGTAATTTTTACCTTTATAAAATAAGTTATATATGATTATGAATAAAGATCATTTTATTAGATGTATTTTTAACAAATAGGTAAAATCTTGAGTATTATCTAAATGTTAATTTCTAAAAAATTCGAACCTAATTAAGTATTTTGGTATACTTATATGTTATATTGTTATATTCATAAATTATTAAATTGTTAAAATTATAGTGTCAATTGGACATTAATATCAAATTTAATAAAATCTAATGATGGAAAAATAATAAGTTGTAAGATTATACTTAGGTATAATATTATATATATTTTGTTCTTAGATAAATATGCTATGAAAAATGACGACTTTGAGTTCTCTTTAATTTTTGTCCAATGAAATAATCTTTAAATTTATTTTATAAGTATTATATACATTTTACATAATGATACATACAAAATAAATATAGATGTTATTGCAAGGTTATAACGAAAATGGATGGAAAATGACTTACTTAAATGATCATCATTTCCTAAACATTAATCATTAACTATTATTTTAATTTTCAAATAGTTTATAATATATAATTATTAATTAGATACTATAATTAGTAATATTTATGAATTAAAATTATACGTTTATGTCCGAATTTTTTTTATTAAATTGAATTACAAAATATATAGGAAAAATTAGTACCTATAACTAACTAGTAAATTATTAAACTAAATATATGAATATTTTACATTTTTGATTTTAAGAGAAACGAAAACCCAAAACTACTACCCAAAATAATGCTCTGATTTTCACAAATAGCACATGTTTCCGGTTGGAAAGTGGATGTAGTTGGTCCATTATTTATGTCATTTTTCGAATTTCTCAAAATTGACCATATGCGTCATGCGAAATGCGATAGGAAAAACGACGAAAAAAACGGTATTTTTCACGATAACTGAAATTTCGACGAATTTGATTTCAATATTTCACGATAAGTCGATAACTTAGAGTAGAGACTTAGACCATTTTGATGTTAGAGACTTTAAAATATTGTTGGGTGTTCACATAAGATAAGCACTATATATATATGTAATAAAATCTTGGAACCGTTACGTTAATTTTTTTTCTACAAATTATAGAACTATGAATATTTCGTAAAATTCTCTTTTAGATTCTGAGCGAAGCGAAGAATGTATTGTTTTTACAATGATGTGTGAATATTTTTTTTTTTTTTTGTTTATGTCTGTGTACAAAAATACTACCCGAAATAATGCTCCGATTTTCACGAATAGGGTATGTTTCCGATAGCAAATTGGACGTACTTGGTACTTTACTTAGGTCATTTTTTGAATTTCTCAAAATTGACGCTATACGGTAGAAAAAACGGCGAAAAAATGACGAAAAAACGGCATTTTTCACGAAAAATGAAATTTTGACGAATTCGATTTCTATATTTCTCGATAATTCGGGCAATTTTTAAGATAGAGACTTGAAAATTTTTTTGGGTATTCACATAGCTACTATATATATGTGGTATAATTTTGGAACCGTTATGTTAATTTTTCTACAAAATATTGGACTTTGAATATTTCGTAAAATTCTCGTTTTTACGTATATAATGTTTGATAAAATTGGCAATTTTTGGTATTTAGGTCTGAAAATTTTACTGAAATATACTTACTTATTAGTTAACATCATACTAAAATATTATAAAAATCCCAAGTCACAATTTTTTTTTATAGCTGTTTTAAGTTGATATTTTTAGTAAAACGAAAATCTTAGAATCCATACGTATAAATAAATATTCTGAAAACACTTTTACTACCCGAAATAATGCTTAGATTTTCACGAATAGCGAGTTTCAGATGTAAAAGTGGATGTAGATGGTACTTTATTTAGGTCATTTTTCGAATTTTTCAAAATTGACTATAAGCGGTAGAAAAAACTTCGAATAAATGACGAAAAAACGGCATTTTTCACGAAAAATGAAATTTTGACGGATTCGATTTCTATATTTCTCGATAACTCGGGCAATTTTTAAGATAGAGACTTGAAAATTTTTTTGGGTGCTTACATAGCTATTATATATATGTAGTAAAATTTTGGAACCGTTACATTAATTTTTCTACAAAATATTGGACTTCGAATATTTCGTAAAATTCTCGTTTTTACGTATATAACGTTGGATAAAATTGGCAATTTTTGGTATTAGGGTCTGAAAATTTTACTGAAGTATACTTACATATTACATAACATCATACTAAAATATTAGAAAAATCCCTAATCTCAATTTTTTTTTTATAGCTGTTTTAAGTTGATATTTTCAGTTCAAACGAAAATTATAATCTGACTGAACTTTGCTCAGAATCGTTTTTACGAATGCAATGGTTTATCATTGCATTCAAATTCTAATTAAAATTAAACGCTATGATTCGCACACCTGTATCCTGTGCGGCAGGAGTATCAGCTCAACTTTTTTTAATTATATAATGTTTGATAAAATTTGCAGTTTTGGGTTTTTGTGTCTGAAAATTTTACTGAAGTATACTCACATTTCACATATTACTTAACATAATATTAAAATATTAGAAAAATCCCAAGTCTCAATTTCTTTTAAAGCTGTTTAAAGTTGATATTTTTAGTTAAAACGAAAATATTAGAATCTATTATACAAGTATTCATCTTTTTGTTTCTCAATACTTTTATATTAAAAATTAATAAAAAAAAACCAGAAATTTTGAAAATTTTTATTGAAGGATACTGATATATATCTTAACGCATTTCCAGAATATTAGAAAAATGTCAAGTCTCAATTTTTTTTATAGATGTTTAAAGTTGAAATTTTAATAAAATATTTAGTTAGAAAATAATAATTAATAAATTTAATAAATAATTAAAAAAAAATGTTTTGAAGCTCAAATACATTTTACTTAACTCAGTTCCAATTTATTGTGAATTATAGAATTATTACATTTACGATTTTTTTTTTATAACTGGTTAAAGTTTAAAAAGTAAGGGAATGGATACAGGTATAAAAAGGGTAGTGTTGAATTTTGATTAACATTTGAATCCAATGATAAATCATTACATTCGAATAACGATTCTGAGCGAAGTACTGTCAGATTTGGGTATTCAGGTGATTCATTTAGGGGTTTTATAATAAATTATTTATATTGAATATATTGACTGATAAAATGATAAATGTAAAAATTTTAATCGGTACATATATTATTTGATGAACTTTGCTCATTATCGTTTTCACGAATGTAATGATTTATCATTGCATTGAAATGTTTTCAAAATTCAACACTATCCTTTTTACACCTATATCCCTACCTTTGCTTTTTGATATATTATAACTTATAATTCATATCTATATAACAATATTAGTGTTACTTTATATTATGATGTATTTACGAGTATTTACAAATTACATTGTATCCACCTTTACCTATATTGTATATAAATATACATTATACCTATATAAAAAAATTAAGTCAAATAATAAAATTTAACAAAAGAAATGTAAAATAATTTATGCTTAAATTGAACAATTGTAATATATCTATATATTATATATATCACCAAGTTTTCATTAGGTATTTTAAATATAATATATTCATGAATAAACCAATATTTAATGAAATCTCTTACTTCTTCTAATGCCTAACTACTTATATACCTAACTGAGACTGACTACATAATATAGTACCTAAATAAAATTACAATTATTTGACATAAAATAATGATTTATTTTTAATTACAATTCCGAGGAATTATACCTTAGGTCTATACAGCATACAGATACAGGTATATCTAGGTTTATTAAATTATTATAAACACACAAAGAATTATTTTAACTTCTGTTTGTGCAATAAAATTAAACTCGTTTTAGCAGTTTTGCTTGAGTTCACAGTATTTTTTTTCACGCTATTGACTTTGGTTGAAGCGTACCCAGTAATTATCATTATTCACAAAACCTTGATCTTTACTGAATAGTGCTGTGAATTTGTCTAATAATAAATAATCATCGTATTTCGTTTTGCCAAACTAACAATTCCGTATGTACATTACTACATTCACACCGCGCACCGTAAACATCTAATATACCTAAGTATTATATATATTATATATTTATAATATTATGATATAATAATTCCTATATTCTATATTCCTATACTATATTGACTATAATTATGATTATATTATAGATAAAAAACAACATATTTACGGGCTTCAAATAAAGTGTTGTAGTAAATAATACTTTTGGTGGTATTTTATGAATAGATTTTATTGATCCTGCAAAAACAGATAAAATTAATTTTTATTACAAAACGTTGCATTTATAAAGATTGTACATTTAAAAGTACCTATACCAGGGGCGTCATTTGGAGGAATCGTAGTGTGCAACGGCACCACTAACTTAAAAATGTTAACAATTGGCCCGCCATTTATGCTCCAATGCGCCGTTATAATTAACTTATACAATATCAATATGTTTTTTTTTGTTTTTAGATATAATATAAAAAAAATAACTATATAATAGTATAAATTTTTTCAAGTTTTTGTTTATTTTTGGTTTATCAGTTTTCTTATCAAATGTATACAGTGAGTAGAGGCGATTTACGTGTGTTGGCGCGGTACACTAGACTCGTCGATGCTCAGAGTCGGGTTTTAACATTTGCTAAAGGGGCGAATTAAAATTGTTTCATATTTATAATAAAAATGTAATAGTTAATAGTTATTGATAAAAATAATATTATTAAAGTTACTAGGTATCTCAAATATATTATAAATAATTAAAATTGTAAATAAAATTAAATAAATATTATATTACTTCTTAATTTTTCTTTTCTAAAGATTGTAATATTTACGCACTACTATGGGCGATGAAAGACTAAATGATATCATGGTATCTACTTAATGTTGAAAAAGAAAAATTGAACAATATTAATCTTGAAGATGCTGTAGATTTAATTTTAAACTTAATTATCATTGATATCCACTAATTTAAAATTCGTGTTGCATCAATTTTATTTATTATTTATTAATTTACATTACCTATATTATTTCATGTGTGTGAGGTGTGACTGTGTTCGCTTGTTTAATAATGTACTTATTTGATTAATGTTATTTATATAGAGCATTTTGAATAAAATGGTAAAATGTAGGTACATAAGTTTAATAAATAATTAATTATTTATAGTCTTTTTTGATTTCACATTGTTTTTTACTATTTTTGTTGATAATATGCTATTCATGAATTATATAAATATAAATAAATAATAATAAATTATAATAAATATAAATATATTAATTTATTTAAACTGATTTTGATAAAAGTTCCGATTTAATAATAATAAGGCGAACCAAGTTGTTAGAAAACGATAATCATAAAAAGCAATACAACTTACGAGTAAATACTATAATGTATGCGTAAATAAACCCGCAAAACTGTTAAGTGAGCAAAACTTTACACTATTAATACCACGCTGATGTATTTATGAAATTTACATTAGATAAACAGATTGTTCCAGATGTATTTACGCGTTGTACCTACCTAATATATCTATACTTGAAGAATTAAGATTTTAGAATGCCTTTTAAATTCTGAGCGAAGCGAAGAATGTATTGGTTTTACAATGATGTGTGATTTTTTTTTGTTTTTGTTTTTGTTTTTTTTATGTCTGTGTACAAAAATACACTTTAAAAAAATATTCTCTTTTCCGTCAATATCGTATCTTTGTTTTTTCCGTCATATAGAAAATATTGATTTTATTTTCGATCAAACATTTATTTATTATTAACAACGATTTTCCACGATTGCTTTCGATAAATTCTGCACTCATTTGGATCTTCTTGGTTACTTATTTGCTATTAAAATTTTCATACGTCTGGTAGTAGTATAAGTTATTTATTTACGAGCTTATTTTAGATTCTGAGCAAAGCGAATGTATTGGTTTTACAATGATAATACAATGCAAATTTTCATGGTAGTTAAATATAAAATCAAAATACATGTTTTACTTTTATAACTGTTATATATAATTTATTAGTGATTTATCGACGTTACACGAGATACTGTTGTTTAAAACCAATGACATTCAAAAAAATCGTAAATGTTAAATATGACCGTCGCTTAATTTGAAAATGTACAACTTATGATCATAAGGAATTGTCATTGCGTAACCCAAATTTAACTTAAACATAAATGTTATACCAATAAATAATAACGATATCATATTTTATTTTATAATAACTGTATATTCATTTTATAATTACTGGTTTCAGTAATTTATTATAGAAGTTAACAACCGGATTAATCTTAGTCGAATCATCATTTGTATGTAAATCAATTATTGCGTTATGCATAGAAATAATATCTTGTTTATTAATAATATATTATAAATATTAATTTTTTATAATCCATAATGTCTTAAACTAAAATAGGTAATTGTATCATATTTAACGTTCACAAAATATATTATATTACCACTTAATACTTTATAATATATTATAGTTTTACATATTTTGTAAAGATAATTTTTTATCCTTTATATAAAATTAAATTATCATATTTTCGTTTACGATTTAAATGGATATTATTTTTAGAACAAAATTATACATTCCTATTTTTATATTGAAAATGTGTATAGGTACACTATATACTCGTACATACGAGTATCAGATTTATTTATTAAATTCTATATCATTTACCTCATTCCAATAATTGTGATTTGATAATAAAAATAATATATTTTCAAAGGTTTTTATAATTTTACTAAAAATTTTATCTCAAATTTAATTAGTTCAATTTTTAAAACTCCAACGTTACTCGCCCTTCATTACATCGTATTCTAATAATAAATTTACTTTGTCCCTTTTTATTTGGTGCATGTGCAATTTAAGATATGCGTTATGCGATATATAATGTTAGTCGTCGTAGGTGAACACAATTGTGATTGTGTTGAGCAAGCAACTAGCTATCTAGTCCACCAATATGAAGTAACCCATAATGGACCTCTAACAGTTGGTAAATGATTGTGTAAAGCAGTGGTGGGCAAACTTTTTAATTGGGGGCCACAATGTTTAAGAAATTCTAGAGGAGAGCCAGAATTATAGAAAAAATTTTGTTTAAGCTTTATTGAATCATATATTATAAAAACATTACAGTATTACACACAAATGTTACAAATTACTTTTTAGTCCTTTTACCTTAAATAATAATTAATTTAACTTTTATTCGAAAGCGCAACCACCAGGAATAACGATTAGGTATGACGACAGTGCAAAGACTGTTAGGGTAACATTACACAATAACATTATATCAATTTACATATATATAAGTACCTACATCATACATATTATTATACGAAAACTACGATAAGGACGCACCAAACCGAGATCTGGGAAAAATATTAATATGAACAAAAATATAAATTATATACCTATTATCGTAGTATCTACTATCTACTTATTATATCCACGCTATAAGGGTATGACTGCGCACAGTCCTCGTGAATCCATTTATTATTTATATATTTAAAACTATTTTCTTCGATAATTTTCAGAATATTTCGGGAATTTTTTTATATTATACTATCCATGTCGATGGATCCTCGGCGGGCCGTACTTTGCCCATCACTGGTGTAAATCAATTCTTACGTTATGTGTACAAATAATATCTTCATAATATCTTCATTATTAATAACATCTATAAAGATATTTATATGTATAAAAATGTTTTTCTGTTTGTTCGTTTGTCTGTTTATTAGACAACAACGAACATTTGGTTCAGAGATATATTAGACTTATGGGCAAAAAATAGGCTAAGTTAAAAAGTGATAGGTCCAACCAAGGAGGTGCTCAAACAGGGATTTTGAGATTTACGATTGAAATATTCATTTATAGATAATTGCAAATTTAATAAATGCAAGGGAAGGGATACAGGTGTGGAAGGATATAGGTGTGTAATCATAGTGTTTAATTTTTATTAGAATTTGAATGCAATGATAAACTATATTGCATTCGAAAAACAATTCTGAGAGAAGTTCAGTCAGATAATGTAGGTATTGATTAATATATTATAGCCGTTTTTTCTTTATTTTTTCATCATTTTTTCGTCGTTTTGCCTTCTAGCTAAATTTATTCACATTAATGCATTATATAATGTATGCATAATAATAATAATAAAAATATAAAATAGTAAAACTGTAAAAAAAAATTGTGTATTATAATATAAAACTATTATTATAAAAAAAATAGAAAATGAATAAAGGAAACAGGGTACACTTTTAAATTTTTGCAGAAAAAAAAATTGTATTGATGATTAATGTAAATTTTAATTAAAGTGTTTTTTTTAAAAAAAAAATTTTACTATGTAGGTAATATATATTATGTAATTTATTAATTAAAGTAAACATGCATTTTTGCAATAAAAAGTTTGATTTAAAAATCGCCCCTTCCTAAAACGTGGCCCAGGGACGCCCCTGATAGAAATACCAATAAATTTGAAAAAATTTTTAAAATTTTATTGAAGCATAATGATATATATATATTAACGTATTTCCGAAATACATATTATGAAATTCTCAAGACTCAATTTTCTAAGCGGTAAAAAAACGACCAAAAAGTGGTAAAATACGGCATTTTTCACTAAAACTGTAATTTCGACGAAATCGATTTCAATATTTCACGATAACTCAAGCAATTTTGAAGATAGAGACCTGAAAATATTTTTGTGTTTAAATAGCTACTATATATATTTGGTAAAACTTTGGAACCGTTTGGTTAATTTTTCTTCAAAATATAGATCATTGAATATTTCGTAAAATTCTCGTTTTTATGTATATTATCGTTTGATAAAATTTGCAATTTTGGGCATTTAGGTCTGAAAATTTTACTAAAGTATATATACATATTACATAAAATCGTATCAACATATTATAAAAATCTCTTGACTCAATTTTTTTTTATAGCTGTTTAAATTTGATATTTTTAGTTTAAACGAAAATATTATGGTCAAAATGTCGAAAAACAGCATATTTCACAAAAATGGAAATTTCGACGAGTTAGATTATTTCATAATAACTCGGACAATTTTTAAGTTAGAGACTAGAAAATTTTATAGGGTGTTTATTTATGTACTATGTGTCTATATGTGTACCTATATAGTTCCTATATGTGTGATAAAATTTTGCGTTTTAAATATTTCATAAAAAATGTTAAAATTTTAATCAATCCTTCATTATCTGATTGAACTTCGTTCAGAATCGTTATTCGAATGCAATGGTTTATCATTGTATTCAAATTCTAATTAAAATTAAACACTATGATTTGCACACCTGTATCCCATGCGGCAGGAGTATCAGCTCTTTTTTTCATTAATCTAAATATACCCATTTTGGCATTTTCACATTATTATAATAGGTATAAGTACACATCACTCAAATTATTTGTGGAAATATTTTTATATTCCGCGTATTCGTGGATATTTTGAAATTTTAAATAATTTTATTTGATTGACAAACCGTCACGAAACTCTCTATATAGGTACACATAATATTTACCTCTTTGGAGACTTTCACCGAAAACTTTTAAACATCCATAACTATACATGAATAATAAATGTTTCGAATATAAATATTTCGAATATAAATATTTAATTTTATAAATTAAAAAAAATCGAAGTTTATGAAATTTTAAAATTATATCTATCTATTATAGGCAGGTACAAAAATTTAACGTGTTTGAATTTAAACGTACCGAAAAATATTTCTAACAAGACGTACGAGTAATTTAAAATTATTGAAAATAATTATGTGAAAATAATATGTTAATGTAAAGAATAATGGTCAAGGAATGTTATATTATAATAATTACAATAATTGATTATTTTAAATGATATAAATCATTACTTTCAAAAAAATGATTTTCATTGAAGTTCTGTCAGATTTATTGATAAATTGATAATATACTTAATTAATTAGTTATTATTATTTTAAAACATATTAAATAAAATATGACATAATATTATGTTTAGAGTTCAAAATCATTTTTTAATTCCTAAGTCTATCTACACTCGTAATATTTCATTACGGTTGTTATAAAATAAGTAAAATTTAAATTTTCGTCAAAAATAAAGTTTTCACCAATTTTTTATCCAGAATCTTTCGATATAGTTTCCGTACTCCCGCAGAGATTGGAAAATTCGAAAAACTACCTATGAATAATTTAAGTATCGACTATAGATAAATTATTATCGTCCGGGTTAAATCTAAAGGGGCTGAAAAAATGAAAACCTTCTAAAAACATTTTATTTTTTATATAAAATCTAAAATACGAAACGATTAACACAAATTACAGCATCTGATATTAGATAATATTATAATATTATATTATTCTATCGTTTGAATATCTTATACGAATTCGGAATTGGAATATTTTATAAGTGTTACACGATTACATTTTATACATTTCTTTATCACGTTATCTGTATTACGCAGTCAGTTTTTTTTGTTATTGTTTATTATTATTGTTACGTGACACCGACAACCGGAAGCATTAACCTACGTGGTAATACGTTTGATTTAATTGCCTACCTACTATTATAATATCATTTAAATCACCGTACGGCGGCTTAATAATTTTAATTTTAAATCGTAGTCGTTACCGAGAATTTCTGTCTCTGAGTCTTGTGTTATGTAAATCGAGGCCGACCCGGACACGCCGTATACCACCACTTAATATATTAAAATTATTATATAATTTCACGTCGTCCGATCGCCGTTCATTTTTCACGATTCTTTCGTGTCCTGCAGTTACCGCTGTGACCGCGACCGGGATTCACAGTATAACATCATTCGATACCGGGTGACGTTATTTATACACGACGTCACGCCATTCCCCGGCGGCGTTATAACCGTTCTAACCACGATTTCGATATACGAGTTTTACGGTATAACGGCGTCACGGTTCAAATAATATGAACGCCGTCGACCGCTGAACTAAACGACGAATTAAATCCCGTGAAAATCTACCCAAAATATATTATTATTCTGTATTTATACATTTAAACAGAAAAAAAAATTCAAATCGTATTTAAATATACGTTCGATACGTGTATCGCACCATGAACGACGAAGGACAACGGTGGTCTTTGCCGATGGAGTCGTTATTGGATGATGGCGGACGTCCGGCAGAGATTCGGCTGAAAGACGGCGAAAACGATCGCTGTTATCGATATCCGTACGTATGGCTCAAAAATAACTGCCGTTGCTCGTCGTGCGCGTCCGGCGATTCTGGTTTCCGGAATCAAGTGATTCGTGATTTTCATTTCCGTTCGGCTCCGGTCGATTTCAAAGTAAGTCCGCGCGCATCGTACGCACAATTTCGCAGCTTGATAACATCGTAAGTGATATTATCACGTTATGTTCTTATAGGTTTTATCTGTACATTATCGTTTTATTTCAACCGATATACGAGTTTTATTTTTATGTCGATACGCGTAGATTACGCGAAATTTTAAAACTACGTACCTATTAAAAATTCTAAATTCTAACGAAAAAATATTACAATTTAATGTTACGCTTACGATAATATTTCGTTTTATCAGATCATAAACGACGATTCGCTCTATGTAAAATGGGACGACGGCCATGAAAGTAATTATGACTTAAAATGGTTAATGGAGAGACGTTTTAACGATTCGCCGGAACCTCAAGAATACAAACAAATCAAATGGAGCGCGGAATCTTTTGCCACTATATTACGATCGTTTAAATACGAAGAAGTAATTAACAGGTATTACTCAAATTATAATATTACTATTTTTTAAACGTCATAATATTATAGGGACGCTTGATATATTATTAAAATAATGTACAGACCGAAGACCATTGGGTACGTTTACAAGAAGTACTTATAATATATTATAAGTAAATTTCTATATCAATTCGCAATTTTTTGAAAAATATTTATTTAATTATTCGGGAATATCAAATTTTTAAATTTTCGTAAGTACATCACACGTTATCGAATACAAAATTTAGTTGGACAAAAAATATAATATATATCTAATTAAAATATTATTTTATTTTCGTTTAATAATAATAATAATTTGCGAATTTATAATTTATATTCTAATGTAAAATATCAACGATAAAATAAATATTATAAAAGTATAACTTATAATCATATTTGTTTAGGAATATATAAATTAACGTATTCAAATATGAAATAATAAATGTTTGAAATTTAATTTTCAATGTCGAACAGTATTTAAATATTTTAAATATTTTTGAGGGAGATATGACATACCTGTTGGCCACGTATCATAACGAATAATAGCTCCAAGTATTCAAATTAAATACATAATTTATATCAAAAAAATTATAATTTTTATTCTTGTTTTTTTTTTTTTTTTTTTTTTTTTTACAGTGACAAGACGCTACTCGATTGGTTAGTAACCTTGACAATTTATGGCATTGCAATTATAAATTGTTGTGGATTGGAATTGGACCGCATAAAAGAATTGGCCGGACGCATTGCATTTTTGAAAAAAACGCAATACGGGTAAAATATAATATTATATAAATATAATATATAATATACAATATATAAATTTAAATTAAATATTACTTTTAGACAAATTATAAATTGCCAATGAAAATCCATTAATCGTATGTAAAAGTAAAGCTTCAAGTGTTGTTTTCCTTAATAAATTTAAAAATTCTAAATAAAAAATTTAGATCGTACAAAAATAAATTATACTATCGCGCCTGATGGTCACTTAATTTAGTTATTATAATAAATTATATAATTTTACAAATCACAATATTACATTAACACCATAGGCGCAACTAGGTTAAAAAAATTTTAGGGGGACAAAAATTCCAAATAATCATATTTATAATTTATTAACAAATACGACTGTTAAAGTATTAAAAATTTTAGGGGGGCTAAAATGATTATTGGGGTATTAGCTTGTACTAGTTTGGTGGTAACCCCTTACTTGCGCCAATGCTTAACACGTTTATAAGAAATATAATATTTAAAAAAATAAATAAATAAAATAATTGTCCATTCATATGTTTTACACGAATATTTTTTATATTTTTACATTTTTACATTAAATATTTTATAAATTTTATTGAAGTTATTCAAATATTAAATTGGTTAAATAAAAAAAATTTATCTTTTTTTTTTATGTAATCATTTATATTCATTTAAATTATAATAAAAACACACGTTTTTATATCTTTTATTACACGCGTATTAAAATATTTTTTATTTTATCTGAAAAAAAATGAGTTTATGAACATTATATTTTATATAGTTTTTTTTCTATATAATATTTAGTTTAATGTAGTTTTTTAATCAAGTCATTTTAATTAATTAAGTTCCACTTGCGGCATGCTTCACAGACTATATTGAATTGAAATATTATATTATTAATGTGTGTATATAAATTAAATTTATTATTTCATTCGATGCAAACTTCAAAGCGCTTTTATAAAATATTCTGTATATTAAAAATACAAAAATTAAATTAAACCGAAACAATTAAATTGTTTTAAAATCATTATACACGTCCATTAAAATGTGATAAATCATAAATTATAATAAAATACTCGTGATATAAGAAAGATTTTTGTAGCTGCGTTGCAATTTAAAAAAAAAAATTATTTTCCTCGAAAAAGGCCAGTACGATATAATTCGACAAGGATAAATTTTTGTAACGGTATTTTTTTTTTATTTATTTATTTTTTTTACCGGAATAAAAACTAAAACTATACTAACAGAAATATAAAATATTTATTTTATTAAAAAAAAAAAAAAAAGAGAGAAAAAAAGATGAAAAATCATGTGCGAAGTAGACAGTCAACGTTAAGAAAATTCGAGATAAAATAATTTGAAGAATAAAATCTTAGCCTACCAGACACCAGAGGCGTACGAATTTCTATTACCTAACTAAAACGATAAGAGACGTTAACGTCACATTATATTTGTATTAAATATTACATAATATACATTGTTCTGAATAGGTACCTACATTACGAATAAAATATTTATGTACAATTATATTATACTATTGCTAAAGTAAAACATTCAAATTTAACGCAAAAAGCAATGATAAAAAAATAATATTTATAATCTTTACATTTTGCCAAATAATGTAAATATTATTTTTATTGATAAGGTTGTTTTTTTTCTGTTAAGAAGATTTTAAGAAATAATTCGTTTTATTGTTATGAACGCGAGGGCGGTTGAAATTGATTTCGGATATAATACAACGCAACATTTACACAGATCAATTTATCATAATATACATTTTATATTATAATACCAATCTAAAATATTCATTCTCTTATAAATTATTATTTTCAAATGGATTTTTTTTTCATGTATATATCAAAATATGTACTTATACGTTATTTAATATGCGCGTATTACGATCAATTTTTTATTTTTTCATAAAACAGCGACGTTATTTGATAAATATTATAATCATTATACAGTTAAGACAGTAAAACACGGTATCCCTAGAATTATTAAAATTTATTATCAATTAACTATAACTCGAGTTAAAACTGAAATTTATATATAGTTTAATCAAGATGTATCTTGAATAAAGATATATCTTTACCGGAGATAAATAATTATATTTGTAAAATTATTCCACGAATCACTGGCGTCATCATGATATAAATTATCCGTGCAGAAATATGATATTGATATTGTTATATAGTTTCGTATTTTGGAATGAAATTATAATTATTATTATTATTATTATTATTATTATTATTATTATAATTATTATTGAAGTTTAAAATAAGAGTACTATAGAGTATTTGATGTTATATCCGATAAAATAAAGTTTTAAACCGACGACGCGCGACGTCTATATATTATGTAAGATGTAACTAAAATAAATTATAATAATACATAACATGTTTGTGATGTACGCGTTATATTATATTTCGTTTTTTATATTATTATAATACGGTGTTATGTTCGTATTGTATACACGTATCGAGTTTTACAATAAACTAATGTAATCTGCAGTGATATGTTTTTGAAAAACGAGATAATTATTACGCTGTATACAGTAGAAGTTGCTATTTATATTTTCAAATTGCGTTCGTAAACTGTACAGAAATTATAATATAAACAACGTCCCCGGTGTTAACATTTAAATACGATTTTAAATGAAAAGATAAAATAATTTTCTGTATTTTCATTTGTTCACGACTAAAATATAATACGATCTATAACAGTAGCGTAAGTATAATAGGTCGAAATATAATATAAAAAGAAAAAAATTTAATCCCACTCGAAAAGAAAAAAATATATACACTCGTATTAAAAATAATAATCTGTTTTTAAATTCTAAATTTTTTTTTATTATTGTATTAATTTTTGTTTTATATAATTAAATACTTTACTGTATTTGTTATTATTTTTCTTTTTCTTTTAACTAAAATTTATATTTTAAATTACGCACCAATAGATATAAGCATCGAAAATCATTAACTAATATAGATGTTATATCATTGGTAAAATACTGATAGGTACTTTAAAATATATGTACAAGTACGATTGAAATAAAAAAATATTTTTATTTAAAAGAATATTAAATTTCATTAAAAGTAATATAGATTTTATAAGTAAGGCGTTTACTTAACTATTTACTCGAAATTTTATACAAATATACAATTCGTATATTTCATTGTTTTCTTTTTCTTTTTTTTTCCCCAGTGAAACGTTCAAAATTGAAGTAAATTCCGAAGCGACGAATTTAGCATACAGATCAACATACCTACAATTACACACAGATCTCCCGTACTACGAGTACGCCCCTGGGGTAAATTTTAATTAAATCTATATCTACTATAATATCGTGTATACAATATTTGTATAAACGTATCGTTTCGTCATTAAAAATGACATTTATAATTAATTTTATGTTCGATCCACAATTATGGCATCCACAATTCCACAACAAGTAGGTATATACAAAAATACAATAAACGTTCTTTTCTTTTTTTTTTAATTTATATTAATTACCTAGTAATATGTATATATATAGTAAAAATTATATAGGTATATACAGATTTATGATAATATAACATATATAATTTTTAAATCTTAGAGTAATATTCGTATATAGGTATATTATTATATTAGGCACGTTTTTCATTTTAGGCATTTATGTAATATTATGATAACACGCACCAAATAGATCAACAATTCATATTAAAATATTCAGCGTTATCTAGGGGTCAATAGTTGCTTTTGCAAGAACTGTACCGTCGGGAATATAATATACGAACTCCTCAATAAATTACAATATGATAATATAGTTTATATAAGACCTCTAAAACAATATATAACGTTAGAGTCGTGGATCACGAGGGTTTACACTTACAACTTTTGATAATATATTTATATTGTCATTTTGCAACCCTTAAAAATATCAAAATTTTTAAATCAATGATTTTATTTAATATTTTAGAATTATATTCCATTAATGAAAAAAAAAATCGTATCATCTATGACAAAAAATATAAAATCGTTTCTAAATTATAAATATATGCAAAAATTTGATCCAAATTATACGCCACCGCATAACTATATTTACTAATATATTATTAATGTGTTAAAAATATAATAATTGATTTTTCAATCAAACAGTAGGTATTAATATTCACTATACAAGGTACCTGTATAGTGAATTTCTTATATACCTACTACTGAAACGATCAATTGAAAATATTCACATTGTAATGTAGGTAACAGTTATTTTTTGATTAAAGGTGGTTTTGTTGCATTGCATCGTTCAACCGGAGACCAGTGGTGGTGAAAACGAAGTTAGCGACGGTCTTTTGGTATGTGAACGTTTAAAAGAAACAAACGTGGCCAATTATCAAACTTTGTCTACGACAGAAGTGAGGTGGATTGATCGTGGACACGATGACGGCTTCAAATTCCATAACATTAACTTAGCTCCAGTTATCTGGTAAGTATGATAGTATGAAGTATGTACAAGTATTACAAGTCGTGAAATTGCAATAATATTCTTTTATATATTACATTGAAATACTAAAAACTTTCATTATTTTATACATTTATAGATATCTATTATATATTTAATACTAGGTAACTATAGTAGTCGATAAAATTTGTAATTTTGTATTTTACGTCCTGAAAATTATATATAATAAAATTGATATATTACGTAAATTTATAAATAAAAATAGCTTTATATTTTTAAAAATTATTATAATAATTTTGGCATGCCTAAATCTTATAATTATGTACTTGTCATTAACTAAGACCATTTATCGAAAAAAAAAAAAAAAATAAAAAAAAAATGAAATCCAAAATTTGAGCATTGGGAATAAAATAAATTGATTTTACTGGTTATCGAATTTGAATGGGAACATTTAAGTAAAAAAATAATCTTAATTCACCGGTGTATTAATGTATAGAAATAATAATGAATAATTTTTCTTTGACGTATAAAAATGTATACACAATCAAACTTTACTTTTTGACGTGAAATTTTGATGTCCTACATTTCTGTGTCCCTTCACAATTTATCTGTATATATAATATGATATTTAATTTATTATCGTCTAATACATATTATTAAATAATTATATTTTTTTAAAGTGAAGACAGTCGCGGACGAATAAAACGAATTAATTTCAGTGAACATCACAGAGATTCAAAATTTCCAGTGTCCGTAGATAAAGTACACATTTGGTACGACGCGATGGAACAGTTTGTGAAAATTGCGTACAACGAGAAGGTCATTAACACTTTTAAAATGAAACCCGGTACGTCATTGAAAAAAAAAAATAAATGTTATGTTTTTATTTTATTATTGGAGCATGTATAATAAGTCTTTGTTGACAATTCCATTTTAGCACACACGTCCAGTTACATTATAATAATGATAATAAATAATAGTTTCATTAACAGTTGTATTTTTTGTATTATAAACGTGTAACGTGCGTAATAATAATAATTAATACCTGTATATATATTCGACATTTTTGTTTTTATAATGGTTGAAATGTAATAACTTATAGTTAAAATTTCATAAAAAAAAAAAAAAAAAAAAAAAATATATATAGAAATAGAAATATATTCTACATAACAACTCGCGTTTCGTATTAGAATACTTTTAACGTCGCAAACCTTGAATAAACCATTGAAAATATTATTTTTTAATTTGTTACAATAATTATTATATAATTACGCATAAGTAATAATGTAATTACGTTTGTTTCAGGGGAAATTTTAACGTTTGATAACCATCGAATATTGCACGGAAGAAAAGGATATGAAGGATCTAGGTTATTAATCGGTGGCTATTTAGACTGGGATTTGATCAAATCGAAAATGCGTGTACTCCAATCTCAATTATCGGATAAAAAAAATTAATTTATATACAATTTATCATATTACAATATTAAGTATATATTAATATTATTAGTATGTCTATCTCACTATCTCTATATTATACCTCTAAAAATCAAAATCTGCAGTTCAGTTTTGACACGTCAATCGATGTCCTTTTTCACCTACAGATCAACAATAAAAGCCAAAAGCTGCATATAATTTTAACTTAAAATTCATCCATACAGAATGCGAGATCCGAGTTCCTCTCTTTTTTTTTTTTTTTTTTTTTTTATAATTAAAATTAATTATTTTATATTTAAACAAGTCCAAATAATAAAAATCCAACCTTAGCTATATTTAAGCCATATTTATATTTTTATATTTCAAATAAAAATTACATAACTATAAATTTATTATTAATTGCATACTATGAATATAAGTAATATTTATAATATATAATAAATTATAGTTATAACTTATAACATAATACCATTTTTATTCATGTAGTTTTAAAAAATGATATCAGATTTTATATGATTGTAAATTTTTTTTAATATTACCTATATTAATTATATTATTTATTTTTTTTACGAATATAATATAATAACAAATATTATCGTACTTAATATGTAAATTATTATTTTTTAATCAATTATATTTATACAAATATCATCAATGTTTATATTATCAATATTTAAATATGTTTAATTACTATAATAATATATTATATTACATGTCATATAGAATTTTCTTTAAAGATTTTAAATTTTTTCCGAAATGTTGTAATAATACGACATTAATTCACAGTAATACAGTATTATAAAGACTTTCAAAACCACGATTTAATGTGGCAAATATTATTTTCTATATGAGTCATAAAAAAAACTTTCATCACCGGTATTCCGTCATGGTCATCATATTATTAATTAATCAATGTAGACATAGTTCAAGTATATAATATTGTAATCGACAATACATTATAATATTATAATTATTATTATAATTATTATTATTTTATTATTATTATTATTATTATTATTATTATTATTATTATTATTATTATTATTATTATTATTATTATTATTATTATTATTATTATTATTATTATTATTATTATTATTATTATTATTATTATTATTATTATTATTATTATTATTATTACGAAAAATAATCCTAAAAATTATCGTCACAATCTTAAATTATTTAACGATTAAATTAATATTTTCATAATAAAATAAGTGGTTAACATTTGATAGATATGAAAAGTTGATATCATTAAGTTTAAACAGTAAGATGTGATTTGAAAATTTTACTCGTAGTAAAAAATAATTCAAAATAAATATTTTAAGTACCTACTATTAAAAAGGTTAGGTATTATATATTAGTGAGTTATATGATATACACTTCTCATATCTATCACATTGCTATTTGCTTTATCTAACATATTTTTTTTTTTTTATATATATCAGAATAACTAATAAATTAATAAAATTATATATTAGCAATTTTTTCAAATGACATTCATCATCACAATCATTTACCAACTATTAGAGGCTCAATATTAGTTACTTTATATTTGTGGACTAGATAGCTGGTTGCTTGCTCAACACAATCTAAAATTGTGTTCACCGACGACGAC
>JAIUCT010000011.1:5701313-5735217 GCA_021307375.1 Tetraneura akinire
TAATAATAATAATAATAATAATAATAATAATAATAATAATAATAATATTATACTCGTATTTTTATTTCGTATAGAATTATTGGTATTTTTTTTTCACGTAATAATCGTCGTTGCATTTTGTTTTTTTTTTGACGAGAATGACGAAAAAAAAAGACTATAATATTACATTTTTTTATCGTCAAGAGTCGAATTAATAAAAAATTTCGTTTATAATCCTAATAATAATATATTGTTTTTGGTAAAATTATTGTTATTAAAAAATGTTTTCGTCGTTCTTCTTCTCCTGCTCCTCTTATTTAATTTAATATTGTACAATTTAATATAGACGATGACCTACTCGAGAGAGCAGTTGACATTTTGTTCGCGGAAGATTATTATATTTATTAAAGCGTACGATTATTATTTTTATCAATTTTTCTCTTTATATAATAATAAAATAAATAATAATTTCAATACGAAACGGGAAAGAAAAATTTCCCACCGTCTAAGAAAGTTTATAATAAAAATGTTCATTAAATTATAATCTCGTAAACACGCGAACGGGTATTTTTTATTTATTTTATTTTCCTTAATTTTTCCGCACCGCAAACTTGTATTCACGAGTTTTTTTACGTTTCGCCATTCAATAAAATACGTTTGGCAGCGCGCTCGTTTCGAAATAATTAACGCGTTTCGTTCACGAGCAAAACGCGCGAATTCAATCGCCCATCGAAAATAAATTTCTTCCGTATTAATATTTACGCGTGTGTACCGAACGTTAAAATATTAAAAATTTAATCGTAAACAAACATCCCGAGAAATATAAAATAATTTTGTACATATAATTTAGATATAGTAAAAACTAAAAATTGTCCGGTAAATTTCAATTCCGTTAATTTCTCACGCGTTCAATTTCGATCGAAAATCATAAAAGAAAGAAAAAATTTCCAAATTACTATATAATCGTTTTGTAATCGCAAGAACGGTAAAAAAATTTATTTACATTTTACCGCGGATTTCTTGGAGTGTATACCTCATAAGCGTCAATTTCGTATTTTCTCAATTCGTTTTTTTTTTTATAATTTTTATCATCTTTATGATAATAATTATTATACAATTTTCTGATATTATATATTATATATTTTTTTTATAAGTATCGTGTTTTTAATACAAATTATTCGACTAAAAAATAGTTTTGTAAATATTTATATTTTAACCACCCTATACACTTTCAGGTTATGATGGGTACGATTATTCGTCAAAATACTTTTCCCTTTTCTAAATTCCTTAAAGATTTTAAATCGATATATTTTTCGTCCACGTTTTATACCTAGTTCTTGTTTTACGTTTATATCGTTTTAAACGGTCAAGTTCGAAATCTCCCGATTAACGTTATCGTATAATGCACGTTGCACCGTTTAGGTAATACCTATTATTATTTATTTCTATAACATATTTTAGTATTAGAGCATCACAGATTCACAGTGTCTGTAGTTTGAAATTTCATTAAAATACGTACACATCACGTGTTTATTTTTCGTACGATATTTTGCGTTATACGATGACATTGAAAACGTCAGATTAAAGTACGATTTATATTTATTATTGTATAAACTATACCCACTGTTGTTGTTGTTATTATTATTATTATTATAATAAAGCCCTCTTATACCTGTAAATAACTTTCCGAGCAAACATTATCGTGATAATAATATTATGATGTGTTTTTTTTTTATTACCTAAAAAATAGCGCCATTAAATTTGATAAGAAAACATCGGAATATTTTATCATTATATTGTGTACGTATACGTTATTAAATATTAAGCATTTGAAGCTATTTATTTATTTTTTTCATTTTTTTTTTTATATATAACGCGGTATAACGCGTTATAATAACCGAATAAAATCGTAATTTGAAGAGATATAGATGAAAAAGGGAATCTCGCACGGAGCGAGAGATAAATACACGGAAATGAGTATTATGCGCTATTCAAAGTTCAAACATCATAATATTACATTATACATTATACGGAAACTCAGTTTGATACCCATTCAGAATTGTAAATTTTCAAAAACACCGTTTTATACTCATTTGGACCGTGAAGTGATTCTATTGTTTTGAACTTCAAATAATATCGTAATGTTGTTCTATAAACAACAACCGAAATCCTTTCTATTCGAATACCCGCTATTTTAATTTTACTCTTTTATCCTATACGTTCATTTTAAATAACGATATTATAATATACGTTTTATAACGACGTTTCCTTCGTTGTATAATAATATGATTTATTTTAACGAAAATTAAATTCAGTTCGAGCGGGATAATCGGCTAATAATCAGGATAACGCGAACGCGTAATGTGTCTTGAGTTTATATATAAGAGAATTAACCGACGACTCCGACATTATCGATGATTATATAGTTTAGTCAGATACAGATAATGGAAGTATCAAGAAAGTTACTTTAATGAAATTCTCAGATTGTTCTAAAATATACTTTTCTCATTAACTGTATTGGTTTCCATTCTCTGTTGGTAACGTATATTATATCAAGAGTATAATCCGGAAGTCCTAGTCCTAAACATTAACAAACAACGTGTTTCTCAAGTCCTCGACACGCACGTTATTATTATCTTATTAAAATAATAATTAACGTTTATTGATAAAAACAAAAACACCATATCGATATAATATTAATATGATAATAATTTGATTAACGCGGATAATAATATTGTATAATATAATGATATACAACAGGTATATGAGGTAAAAAATAAATATAAACTGCAATTTATGGTTAATTACATTTCGTGAAATTTCAGAACAAATAAAACGCTTAAATAAGTTATACATACTTGTATTTAAAGTTTCAGTAATAATTTAAAAAATTGTATTATAGTAAAATGTTAATAAAAAAAAACAAAAAAACTCGTAACTCAAAACTCACTAATGTATTTTGTTACGTAACATTTATATTATATTCTTTGCCGTAACTTTTATTGGATTTATCTTCCACGGAACGAAAAGTACCGAACCAATATTTTATTTCTTACTTCTCGATATTATATATAAAATTACATAAAATTATGATATTTTTCGTTCTACACTGCAAGAACTTCTGTTACTTTTAATATATTCATGTTAATTAAAAAATAGGGAAAAAAATGAAAAATTAGATTTTAAATTTTGTAAATTCATTTTAAGACGACAACTTACATCTAACCATAGATAACTTAATAGATTTATAGATAATATATTTCCTATTATAGAGAAGCTATATGTGATATTCATAAATTATTAATCTAAGTCTAACATTTACTCGGGATTCAATAATCTATGTTTATCAATTGACATTCGGAATACTGATCAATCATATTATTGATACCTTATACACATGTTAAATTATGACGGTTATCTGAGAAATAAATAATTTAAATAATCATCTAGGTACCTAACTAATAAAAATGGTTATTATTTGTTTTATACTATATAATTTAAAGATTTAGTTATTTAATTATAATATAATTTATTTATAATTATAAATATAAATAATTATATTTAATCATAATAATACAATATATATGTAATCGAAAAAGTTAAAATTAGTTATAATTATTTGTTATTTTTTCTTTTCTTTTTTTTTTTTTTTGTTTAAGTCAAACTAGGTAAAATTTTAAATTTATATTAATTATTTTGGCGATTTATTATTCACCTCGTTCTAACAAGAGGACATTTTTATAATAAAAAAATAACATATCGTTTGAAAGAAATTTAAAAAGATGTAAGTAAATCATACATTTTACACGGGTGTGATACGTATAAACGAAATAGAATTATAAACTGTAAGTATAGTGTAAAAGAAAGGTAAAAATAAAAAATAAAATATACATTAAATTGTGTAACTGATATCGCCACGTTACGCATTATGCACGTATAGGTACAAATCGTAAATGCGTACGATATGGATATTATAATATCGTATTCTTGCACGAATTCGGTTTTATTATTATATAATAACCGCACACTCATTATTAAAAATCAATAAGTCATATTTTTTTTTCCCCTCGCGTTTTTACGATTTCTTCCGTGCGATATATAAAATATTAATAATTATTATGGAATACTTTGTTTAAAAAAATACGAACAATACGATAATATTATATTGTTCAAAATTCACATTGATTTTTTTTTTTTTATTTTTGCATGCGTTTATAGATTGTATTAATATTATGTGCAACGCGGTGGTTTTTTATTTCATATTTTAGTAAGTATTTTATATTATTATTATTATTATTATTATTAAAACACGTACTCGAATATTTTATTAATTATTTGAATATAATAATTGATAATTCGAAACACAATTAACCCGTACATTGATTACGTATTAATAAGTGATGAACTGCGTGCACGTAATCAATGTACGAAGATATTATTTTTGTTATACGCCCATATCACAATAAGTTCGTTTTTAATATTATTTTGTGGACGATAAAAAATACTTAACGTGGCTTTTGTTATTGTTTTTAGCATGAGTGAAATAATTTTTAGGTTTATTTTTTTTTTTTTTTTTTGTATTCCAATATTTTGTTTCATTCAAAGTTTATTAATCTTCTCGGTTTAAACATCGACAAACTACTACGAATATGGCGCGCGAAGTTAAATTTATACTAAAGCCGTCTGCTGCTCGTATAATATACTTGTATATATAAGAAATATGTTTCGAAGAAACTGCAAATATACTCACATCGGATAATAGACGACAGGTACAGCTATCGAGTAAACTTTGTTATATAATTTCGTAGGCATGTAATTAATAATTAATCTCATCGATTTAGTAAAATACACACGAATATAATATACAAGGTAAAATCTTAGAAAATTATTAAATTAATATAAATATATTTTGAGATAATTTTCGAGTAACAGCGTTCGTTTGGTTTCGTTTTAGATGCTCGTTGATCATCTGTAAATTCATAATAAAAATAAATACATAATAACTGTATATTATTATATTAATTTTGTGCATCTGCATTAAAAAGTGGTTATAATGCTCGATCTAAAATGAGCAAATAAAATATTATATTGTCCAACACGATTAAAATGTACCTATTTAGTTAAATTATCGTCAAATCGTTTAATTTCTTATACAAAAATAATAATTTAAAATAAATAATCATTATATTATCGTACAAAATATAATAGTAACAATTCTGTAAAAATACTATTTTCCCGCAATTAAATGAATTTTACGTTCGTTATTCATCGATAAAATTTACATTATAATTATGTACTTAGACTTTACACGTAAAACATAAATAATAATTGTACGCGTGTTTCGTCAGTTTTATTTCGCAGTTTATTATTATTTCATTCAAACGTTCGTATACGAATTAATAATATATTTATTGTTCTTGTAATGGTATTTTTATTTTTACCCACATATATAGGTTAGACGTCTAAAATACGTACGATTGCAGTTTACACGATTATACTTTTTTACCTGACCGTATAATATGTATTATTCTTTTGACCTAAGGCAGTTTGTAGTTATTTTTTTTTTAAAAAAACAAATTCTTCTGAAAATATATTATTCAAATATAAAAAATATACCTATATAAAACGCAATTTTTTTTTATTAAAATTTGTCGTTAGTATACCTATGTATATATTTTCCACGATGGTGTTACTCGAAATAGTACAAATTGTATTTTAGATTCTGAGCGAAGCGAATTTTTTTTATTTTTTTTTTCCAGAAGACGTATTATTATCGTTATTACGGGGTATATCGAAAATAAAATAACAATATATTATTACGTGCAATATAACATATATAATATAATAGTAAATACACGCGTGTAAATATATGTTATTTAACAAACAATCACAATGCGCAGACGATATTTGCGCAGGTCATCGGGGGAACATTCGGGTGTTCGTATACAAACATTATAATGTACTCCGTATCCGTGGCGTGTGTGTTTATTCAATTTAATTTTATCTCCCCGCGTGTTTGTTTTGCTTTCGTTATAGGTAGTAACAAATAAATACATTCGCCCGTTATTCGAATGTATAATATCGTCCGACGCCTTTGTGCTGTACAAAAAATAAACATAAAAACCATAAAGGTTATAACGATAATAATTACGACTATACTCTTATATCGTATACAATATTATAAAAAAAACGATCTGATACTTCTGCCGCAGGGATATAAGTGCGCATATCATAATTATAATTTAAATGCAATGTTAAACCATTGCATTCGGAAAAACGATTCTGAGCGAAGTTCAGTCAGATAATGGAGGTATTGATTAATATATTGCCGTTTTTTCGTCATTTTTTCATCGTTTTTTCTAACGCATAGTATCAATTTTGAGAAATTCGAAAAATGACGTAAATAAAGTACCAAGAATATCCACTTTCCTACCGGAAACATATACGCTATTCGTGAAAATCGGACCATTATTTCGGGTAGTACAAGTCGTGTCTTCATACTTAAAAACAAAATAGACACACATCATTGTAAAACCGATACATTCTTCGCTACGCTCAGAATCTAATATTTACGCCTAATAATAATAAATTTAACATATTTTTCACGGATGAGAAAAATCCCCGAGAACGGTATTTATTTTTTTTGTCCGACATTTATTATAATATTATTATTATATTGTAGGCAACGAATGGCACAAAACGACATTACGATAATGGTCGTTAGGTTATATAGTTCGACACTCGTAAAAAAAAAAGAAAAAAACAATAGCGTTCGTCGCGAATATTATATTATTTTTGTCGTGTTTTCTCTAAAATGTTTCGTTTTTCCTGTTTAATATATATACGTACAATTATATTAATATATTATTACATTCTCTTCCCGGCGTGTTTCAATTTAATTTTGATTGCTCATAAAAAATAACGACTTCGGCACATGTCATACGCCAATATTTTATATACATTGAAAAGTAAATCGATAACGTATACTTGCAATAATAATAATGATGATATAACATTATTATTATTTACGCATTGAAAACATTACATTTTAAATCGTGATCCGTTTATCGAACGTAATATAAAACACGTGTTTAACTTTCATAATATATTATCATATCAGTGCTCGACTACTTACAATGTCGGGAGTCCATCAACAAAATTTTACAACTTAAAAATATCATATTGTATTTTGCACTGGACTTTTTAATATACCTACTGCATTGATTATATTGAAATTACATGTAGGAGAAAGAATTTGAAAACTATCGAGTATGATTAGCTTATTGAAAAATAACGTTAACGTCAGACTAGAAAAACATTAGAAATAACATATTATGATGTATTTTATGTTACACGCGATAGTGTTTAAATTAAAACCATACTTAATTTTTATCTATCAGCCATTTTTTAAACGTTTATCACGATGGTTTACAAACATATCGTTCTTTTTTCTATTAAAAATAAAGTGTACGACCATATAAAAGTATATAATTTAACAATTTCTTATCTTTACCAATATTCGTTTATAGTAACGCGTATCATTAAAAATTATTTCATGTACTCGTATTATATTATATTACATAAAAATATAACTATTTAAAAATTAGTTTTTTAGGCGATCTATAATAATATTAATTCATATAATTCACATTTTTCATTTCAATCCGAACAAATTGAATACGGTGCTTTTAATGTTTTAATAATAAAAGTATTAGTAGTATTGCGTATATTTTTAATTTAATTCATTTATTTATCAATAATATAATAATAATAATAATAATAATAACAAGAATATGGAATTTTTATTACTCGTTAGAATGTTTTTAATGTTTCGTCGTTTGAGTTCGATTAAGAATTTAGAGTGGAAAGGTTTTTACTTTGATGTATTAATTTCTCAGAAAATACTTTTAATACTTAAGTTCGTACAACCATTTTATTATTTCAAAAAGAAAAAAAAATCCATAACCAATAAAATTAAAAATTCTACGTATTTTCATTTTAATTACATAATTTTTTAAATCTCGATCTTAATCTAAAAGCAGTTTTCTAAAAAAAAAAATTATATTTATTATTGATATTATGATTTAAATTTCAACGAGTTCTGTAATGGAAGTTTTTTTTGTTAATAAAACTTTAAATGAAATAAGGGCATGAAACTCGTAATTATATTTTTGAACGAGAATATGAAATTAATATTATACTCGTCATTGTAAAAAATAATATGTAATAGTGTTATATTTCATTATAAATTATTACAATTTTACATTGGATAAGTTAATAAGTTAATTTTTGTATATGTTTAATAATTATTAGATATTGAATTAAATAAATAATACACATCTTTGCGTTATAAAAATTAACTTAAATCAAATACAAAAAATGATATTAATTTTATAAAAACTTAACACGGCGCTTTATATAGGCAATTCAGTATCATATATGAAATATTTTGTATTTTTAATTATTCGGTCTATAATCACGGTATAAAGCAGTGGTTTTCAACCTTTTTCGATTTGTGTCACCTTCATTAACGATTATTATATACTTAGTCACCCTACAAACGAAATATACAGTAATTATATTAATGTGTTGAATATCAAGGTCTTTATTAAACAACAGACGTTACTCCGACGTAATGGTCATTAAGACAGTAAGATTTTATTTAAAAAAAAAATTAATTTCTCTTATTCTTTTCTTATACCTTCAATAATTTATGTCACCCCAGAGAGACAAGTCACCCAGGTTGAGAATCACTGGTATAAAGAATAATACAGTAGGGACTCTCTGTTAAATTAACACTGTATTAAGAATGTTAAGTAGGACGCGCTAAATCTAGTAGACACGTCCACAAACCGCGACAAATTAAGACTGATATGTGATAATTGATAAGGATATAATAATTATTGTTATTCATTGTTTTTCATAACCCGTCAATGTATCGCAGTTTTCAAAATGACCGTCTCATTGATAAGAAGAGTGTCCCTATTCTTTATACTGTATGCTATTAATCTATTGTAGTATCGAACTCTTATAGTGTAGTTATAATAACACGCTATAATTTATTTTTAATAACGTAATATAATAATATTATTAACAAAAAATACGGTATTATATTCATGTTTATTCACCCGGGAAAAATAAAACAGAAATATTCAAATGATAATATTAATATTGTATACTTAAAGCTATTTGAATAATTATTCGTTAGGACGTTTTTAATAATAATAAAATTGTTGCGAAATTTTAATTATAAAATTATGTAAGCGCATTAATAATTTCGAAACATTCTCATGTAATAATAGATTTTATTTATGTATAACTTGTGTTTAAACTTTATTATTAAAATTTTACTCAAGTATTGTAATAATTAAACAATTTATTAATATATTAACAAATGCGTATTTAAACGTGCAACGTAATTTTTTGTGTAGGTGTGAAATTTTGTGAAATTCAGCCATCGGCTATCTTTATTTAACTTATTTAATCTTTAGTTATTATATCGAAATAAGTAAATTATAAATTGAATTTCAACCAAATTATCGTGAATTTCTCTCTTTATTACAATATAGGGGATGTATATTAAGTACAAACTTTAATTTATAATAAGAATAATTATTATTGTATTAAGATTATAAAGGTTCTATAGTTTGAAATTAAGTAGGTATATTATCGGAACATAAAAATTGTTATATTAATTACATAAAATTTTAATTAAAATCATTAGACCATTTTTATATTATGAATTATTTTTAAATTTTATACATATTGTTATAATATTTATATTCTGTTATATGTCAAAGTATAAATTAATATTACATAATCGTTAATTTATACACTAAATAAGGCCGTATCTACTTGTTTACAATTTTGTTCGTATTTTTATATTTCAATTGTGTGTATTGAAGTTGTTAATTATTTCAATTAATATCGACATTGGATATGTCTACGACAGATGGTAAACTTTTGGAATAATTTATTTGAAATAATAATAGTTGTTATTAGAACACCAGACGGTTATGAAAAAATAAAAAAAATTGATATTACATTCGAAAATATATTTAATACTTTCCTAATGATAAAATAATATAATATTTTTATACGTTACTATCAGTGTTGACATTTAATTAAAATACATTTTGTTTAAATTTTCATTAGAATTTAATAAAATCCATGACGCAGAAATATGTCGTTTTTACTTTTTGAATTGTTGAATAAATTTTGACTAAAAAATATTATACGTTTAAAATGATTATAAAACGGTCATTGCTTATTAATAATAGCGATATAAAATGGGTTCTACATTTTTAAATTGATTTTAAAAATGAATGCAAATTTAATCGAAAATTGGAATTATGTTATTGACAATCTATAACGAATATAATATTGTAATTTCAAGCCAGACTGAAATTATTAAATAATAATATAATTTTATAATCGTGATAAATACAATTATATTGTCATTTATTAATGTACTTTTTATAATATTATTTTGTATCACGGTAAAATAGTAATTTTTTTTTTTTTTTTTGAATAATAATAAATTATTTTTAAAATTTTATATTAATTTAAATATTATAATTTTTTAATTTTTTTTTTCTATAAAAAAACATTTATCATTATTATATTTAAAACCTTAGATAAATTATACATTGAAATTATATTATAAACATATTAAAGCTGTATAAATAGAGAAGAGAACGCGATTAATAAAACGAATAATATATTATAAATTATGGCAAATTAAAAAAAAAAAAAGTTTTAAAATGTACGGAAAATTCGTAGAAGGATCTTCGTCGAGGTGTAATTATTTGGAACGATTCGAATGGGTCCGCGATGGTATAATCTTTAAAAGTGTATATTTCTGAAACGCGCACAATACTTTATAAGTGGAAAATAAAACTGCCTCCGTTTTTAAAAGGGTACGATTACGGAAATATATTAGTGTTGTGATAGTTTTAGTTTTAGGTTCTTTATCCATAAATCCATTGAACGTATAAATACAATCCAGGATAATTCATTTTGTGTACGCAGGTTAGGTTATATCATATATGTATTATACAGGGCGATCGTGAAAATGGCCGCAGGAAACGCACAATACACGCGCTCGCCTATGCGATATGTTTTTTTATTTAAAACTCGATATTTTAAACACTCCGTTTACGCGATACACTGGGAAATATTTTCCACGTATATTATAAGTAAGTACCGAAATATACGTGTGCGTCGCGTTTTAATTTTAATTTTAATAATTCATTATTCGCCCGACTTGATTTAACCGTATAAAATAAAAAAATAAAATTATATGTAAACATCCTTGGATTTAATTTATACCGGCATTACCAAAATAACGGTAACCGTTATCTCAGGTAGGTGCCAACATATTAAAAAAAAAAAAAATACATACAAAACCAAACCACTATACGTCAATCCGTTTTCATCAATCCATTCGGGCGTTTCATATACGTTTTTATTTAATATTATAATAAATTACGTGAACTGTAATAAATGTTTTAATTTATGTATTTTAATAAAAATAAATAAAATAAAAAATAAAACGTATTGAATTGACATTACTGCGAACTTGTTCAAAAATTTATAAAAATATTTATTCAAATTAATTCCCACGTTATGTACCCATTCTCTTAATATATATGTACCTAATCAATAATAATAAATATTCTATGAAAACGTATCATATTATTATTGATAACAAATATATTATGAAAATGTTGGGCATAATATTTAACATGATTAATATTGGGTTTTTATATTAAAAAAAAAAAAAAAATAAAATAAATTGATTGACTCATCTAAAACAATCGTACCAGACGATATTAAGCAATTTTTAATACATTTTTATATAATAATGTAAAACTTAAAATGAACTATACGAAAACGTTTGAATTTTTATGACAAAAAATATAATAATAATTTGTTCGTTTATAAATTGATATGAATTAATTATTTCTTTTTTTTTTTTTCATAAATATTAAAACTATTAATCAAGCAGGAGAAATGAGAAAATATACTTGAAAGACGAAAAAACTGGCTCGCGTCTCGAAAACAATAATAATAATAATAAAAATAATAATAAAAATAATAATAATAATAATAATTATTATTTTTTATTCGTCCAAGAATGGGAAAATTAAACGGGAGGGGGGAAATAAATAAGAATCACTTTCTTCGACACTGTATTATTATATAAGACGTGTATTGATCGATTTCGGCGGAACATTTTCGCGGATAACATTCTTCCGAAAGGTAATAAAAGAGCGTTACACACAAATCGTTCTTCGCTCTATATTCTTATATACCTACCTATTATTACATAATATATTATTATATACGGGAACGCGATTTATATTTATTTCCATCAGAATACATCAAAATATAATACATAATAATATTACTATAGAGCGTGCTGCATATAGGTACCTGTATGCTGTTTATTTCGAATTTCCATAAAATGAAACGAAAACGAAAAAGTAAAAGTAAAAGAAAAACCGTCTCGCCGACACGATATTCTTTGATATTCGCTTTGCTCGTTTGATTAGACGAGACGAGGGGCATCATATTATATACCTAACCTTAAAAAATACGCACACTAGTTCGAATTGCGAACACATCTTACACTTTTCGTATGTATGTAAACACAAACACGCGTCTTGTATACGTACCTATATACTTAACGGATTCCGTCAGTAATAAATCGAATTTTGAGACCGCGTTATATTATTATATTATTTTCGAGAAATCATTTAAAGATCGAAAAAAAAAATAAACTAATTTACGTAAGTATTACGTTAGTTGTTTTGCGAAACGTTATTTTTTAATAATAAATACCGATTTATTCGCAATGTTATACATTCATAATACACTTATATAATATACTGTGAACCCGATCGCGTGCGTATTGATTTCGGAATTATCAAACGTAGTGCAATGAGGATAAAATACAGACCTGGACAAGGCCGTAACTGAGAAAAATTTTCGGGGGGGGGGGGGTCCAATTTTAGATTCTGAGCGAAGCGAAGAAAGTATTGGTTTTACAATGATGTGTGTAATTTTTTTTTTTTTGGTTTGAAGACACTTTTACTACCCGAATACCCGAAATAATGCTCCGATTTTCACGAATAGAATTATATGTTTCCGGTTGGAAAGTAGATGTAATTGGTACATTAATTGGTTAATTTATCAAAGTTGACCCTAAACGGTAGAAAAATGACGAAAAACAGCATTTTTCACGAAAACTGAAATTTCGACAAATTTAATTTCAATATTTCATACGATAACTCGGGCTATTTTGAAGTTAAAGACTTGAAAATTTTACTGGGTGTTCACGTAGTTACTATATATGTGGTGAAATATTGAAACCGTTACGTTAATTTTTCTACAAAATTTAGGACTTTGAAAATTTCATAAAATTCTCGTTTTTATGTATATAATGTTTGATAAAATTGACAGTTTTGGGTTTTATGGATTGAAAATTTTACTGAAATAAATATTATTATTTATTAGATTTTCTCCGTTGACATAAGATACAAGTATTCTGAAATATAATTCCTTTTATTTTATAATATAACATTAAGTAATAATAATAAAACTACTATTGGGATAGTAAATTTTTAATAATTTATTTAATATTAAAAAATATAGATTTTGAAAAAATTTCGGGAGGGGTCCGGACCCCCTGGACCCCCCCCCTCAGTTACGGCCTTGGACCTAAACGAAATTTCATTTAACGAGCTAAATTGAATATCACCCCTCCCACGATTCTTCTATGACCATGTCGAACTTAGCCCGACTCAACCTAACCTAAAAACTGAATCTTACGAATAATAAAATGTTAGGAATATATAATAATAATATATTAATAAGCACATTTTCGATTTTGACCGCGGTATACTCGTCGGTCGTTCTCTAATTTTGTTTTCAGTTTAACGACGTTTTAAAAATGTATATTTAAATTTTTCTATAACATACGTATGACAAACGATTATTTTATACATTATCATATGTATTATTCAGTGTCGAAGTCCATATTATTATATTATCAAATTTCGTAGTCTGCAATGAGGTTCGATCGAAATTTCGTGTCACAAAAATACGTTTAAAATCATCATATATATATGCGTTTTCATAATATTTCAGATTAATTTGTATATACGTAATTACGTAATTATACGCATTATAATATTACGTATTGTTTTATATAATTTTTTATCCGTTTCTCTTTATTTTTAGGGGGAAAACTTTACAACACAATAGTATTTTAAGGAGGAGATTCTATAAAATTATATGTCAACTCGGACCATTACTGTATTAAAAATATTCGTGTAATAATTTTGGCACTTAAAAGCTTATTTTCGAATTTTTTCTTTAGGGTTAATAAACGCTAACTACATTAAAACTACATTATTTAATAATATTACGTACTTATAATGATAACGGTAAAATACGATGCATTCGGAAAACTGCTCAAATCGTATAAGAACGTTTTATTATATTATACTCGTATTATCTGATAAATGAAGAAAGTTTCATTCTTTTGTTAAACATTCGTGTATATAATATTTGTCGCACAATATTATTCAAGTAAAAACGATAATAATAACAATTAGGTTTTAAAAATGAAATAAAGTTTGGAAGTTTAATATATATTATTATATGGTAGAAATTGCTTTAAAAACTACTCGCAAACGAGTTTTCTATATCATTATATTATTATTTTAAACGTTTCGTTTTTGCGATAAACCGAATATTCAACTTCATTCCGCGTAATAATAGCGTGTAATAAACCGTTTTTTTTTTTTTTTTTTTTAATCGTTTACGGAGTCATAAATAACGCGTAAACGGCATTAATCCACTCTAATATATAAAATATTTTTTTTTTTTTTCATTTCGGTCGCCAATTCGATTTTACAAACGGATAAAATAAAAAAATAAAATAATAATAATAATGACCGCACGAATTATATTACATATAGATTAATATATACCCCGTAATGTAATAATATGTACCTTATGTAGGACGACGTGGATTTTTTTTTCAATTTTTGTCCCAACCGATAGTTATTATTAAATTATATACACGTCCAGTGTAATATACAAACGAGTCGTTCAAACTTCCAAACTTCACTATATTATATGTATATAAGTAAGCCACATATAATATTAAACTTAATGAAAAAAAAAAAACAAAAAAAAAAAAAAACGGTTAAGTAAATTTATGAACGCCGTTCTACGGTTAAATTACCATTTACGAATAATAATAATCAAACTATATATATTATAATATATTTGAATGTATTTAATTACGAGCAATAAAAACTTTTAACCCAGTTCTAGTGTCCGATAACGTATTTATATATACAGGTAGATATACCATATACCATATACCATATACCATTATACCATATACCTATATAGTATATATAATAATATTATGTACATATATTATAACATTGGACCGTTAGTACCAAGTTTTTAATGCAAAACGTTTACCGAGCAGATCCTTAATCTGTCGTTTGTCGTTTTAATTCATTGTTTATAATATTATAATAATATAATCATTTACTAAACTCGTAATAATAACAAAAAAAAAAAAAATATGGCGAACCTAACGCCATCATATTATACACGAAATATTTAATTTTCAGTATATAGCGAATGTTTTATGGAAATCTTAAAAATTTAGGGAATTTCAGATTTTAAGCGAAACGAATCTAATGGTTTTTTACAATATAATGTCCGTCTTTTATTCTTTTTTTTTCTTTATGTTTTTATGTACGAACACACTTTTTCGAACCGAAATAATGCTCAGATTTTCACGAATAGCATATTACGTTTTCGGTTGGAATGTGGATGTAGTTGGTACTTTATTTAGGTAGTTTTTCGAATTTCTCAAAATTGACCATATGCGTTAGGAAAAACGACCACAAATTGATGAAAAAACGGCATTTTTCTAGAAAACATGAAATTTCGAAGAATTAGATTTTATATTTTACGATAATTCAGGCAATTTGAACTTGAAAAAGTTATAACGTGTTCAAATAGATACTATATATATGTGATAAAATTTTGGAACAGTTACATTAATTTTTCTATAAAATATAGAACTTTGAATATTTCGTAAAATTTTCTGTATATTATGTTTGATAAGATTGGCAATTTTGAGTTTTAAGGTCTGAAAATTTTACATTAGTAAAATTAAAGACAAAAATTTGGAAAATTTTATTGAAGCATACTGATATATATATATATATATATATATATTAACGTATTTCCAAAATATTAGTAAATTTGAAGTCTCATTTTTTTTTTTATTATAGGTGTTTTAAGTAAAAATCTTAGTTAAATCAATATTTAAAGTATTTATATGGATTCTTCTTATTATATTTCAATATTTTACAATTATGTTAAATAATTTTGATAACAATTTTTGAAAATTTTATTGAAGTTCAAATACATTTTACTCAATTGAGTTCCAATTAATAGTGATTTTTTTTTTCGTTGCTGTTTAAAGTATAAAAAGCAAGGAAAGAGGTACAGATGTAAAGAGGATAGTATTGAATTTCGATTAAATTTTGAATGCAATGATAAGGCATTTTATTCGAAGGACAATTCTGAGCAAAATACTGTCAGTTTTGGGTATTTAGATGATAAATTTGGGGGTTTATGGGTATATGCGGTATATAATTGAACGTATAGAAAGTGATGAATGTAAAAATATTAATCAATACAATACATATATTGTCTGATGAACTTCGCTTAAATTCGTAATTCCAAATGTAATGATTTATCATTGCATTCAAATTTTAATCGAAATCCAATACTTCCAACTACTTATAAAGTTATAACCCTTTCACACCCGTATCTGATCCCTTGCTTTTTACATTTTCCGTCGTTAATAATATTATTATTAATATTATAATAAATTTATTTTATACTATATTTCTGAATATAATCAAACGTATAAAAAATAAAATATAACATTTAAAATATTGGAGATAAAACTATACAATTTTGTTATTAATAGATTATATCTATTTCAATGTTTATAAAATTAACTCTACTTTTAATTTTTTACGTATTATGCACGATCAGAAAAATCAAGGCCCGTCACATTAAACTATACAATATACGAGTATAACATAACGGCACTGTACTTATATTATAATGATACCGCGGTCTAATATCTGTGGATTACCTACCTACGAACGACGGTAATGTGTTTTTTATTGTTTATTATTTGTATTTATGTTCTGGAAATAATTATTTATATTTAAATTATTCACTATATTATAAAAAAAACCTCGTTTACTTTTCACATTAAAATTTAATATTTCTATTTTTAAATTATTTTTATGAAATAGTGCGATGCGAGATATTATATATTAGGTATATACGCCGAATAATAACGAAACAACGCGTTAACCGTAAAATATAAACTTAGTCGAAGTTGTTATGTTTCATTAGTCACGATAAATTATTATACGTATTTCACGTGTTCTCTTGTCTTCTGATAAATGACTATCAAGTTTTGAATTTTATATATTGCACCGTATTACTGTTAAAAATAAGAACGAATTCAGCTAATGAAGTGTACTCGGTTGGGTTCTCTTAAATAAAAATGTTACGCGATTGGTCATCTGAAATATTATATACCATTATTACCATTAGACTATAGATGGACGACAAGATTTTAATATCGACATAACTATTACCAATTATTAAAATTTTGATGAATGTATTTCAATTTAAAAATAAAATTTAATATATCTAAATTAGTCTTATAAAAGTTATATTACACTTATCTCCACGTGATGTCAAACTACGAGCATTTCTCGAAAGTTATTGCAATAATGCAATATTAAACCTCTGGTTAAAGTAATTTTACAACAATAAATAAAGTTCTCAGCTATATATTTTATGATTAATCAGTTAATCTTTATTGTGAAAACCATTATTATTGTGTTATTAATATTTTAGATTCTAAAAGATTGTATTTTTTTGCCCACTTTTTATGTATCTAAACTTTAGTTTTAGGTGGAAGGATAGAGCGATTTATTTTAGGAGCAAAAAAAATTGACCCAAAAAAATTACGAAAAACTTAAATATTCGCGACGGTTGTCATATTTGATGTAATTTAATCTAGTTATTTTAAGATTATTAAAAAAATAAATAATATTATGCTGAATTTTAAATTATTTATACAAGTATTTATTGATATGCACAGTGTAATTTTTAAACAACTTATGATTGATTTTAGTTTATATATTTTTAAATATGCTAATAATTTATTTTTAAATACTTGTGATACTAAATTATACTTATCAATAATCAAATATTTCCAATAACCATACTTCAGCAAAATTATATTATTTAACAAGACCAAAAATTTTGAATTTTGAATAAATTACGTTTATAATAATATGCGAGTTCTAAATAATTAAGTTTTACGAGTACGTTTTTGTTGAAATAAATATTAATATGTTCCAAACATAACGTAACTTTTTAATTATCAGAATTCAGAATAGTTTAAGATTAGATTGTATTATTTATAAATGTCATTTTAAATTAATGTATAAATTAAAATTTTAATTATTATAATCCGACAGCTTTAAAATGAAAGAGAGAAAAAAAGGTTACTTTGTCTGCACATAACATTTTAATCTATGGATACAATTTTTTTTCTTTTTTTTTTTTTTAATAAGACTTAAAATATTTAAATTTAAATTTATATTAAATAAAATGATATATAGCTCAAAACTGTTTTTTCGATTGCTTTGATTTATCTTTGCCTGCACCTCAGCATCACATCTTAACAATAAGTAATATTATATAAAACTATCCTTTCGTTTAAATGTTCATTATTCTTCTCCGAAGATAAAAAATATAATATATAGGTAGTTTAAAAATTAATAAAAAAATATTTTTATGACTCAAAACGATAAAATCAAATTAGAAGTGAAAGATATGTAAATAAATTTATATACCTATATATACATTATTATTTATATTATATATAGTATTTGTGTCTGTGTCTGTGTGTGTTGTTATCAACGTAAAATATTAAATTGTTGAAGAAAAATATAATGTTCGCGCGTTATTATACGTAGCTATATTAAATATTAATATTATAAATTTAAATAAAAGTCTCGGGCTTTTAACACCCCCTTGCGCCCCCATCGATAGTCGGAATGTTGCAGATTCTAGTATACGTATATATACCTAGGTACATTATATTATTACCGTATAACATTACCATTACCGCATTCGCAACGATTATTGTTATAAATTGACGTGTTTTTTGAAGGTTAGCTTTTATTCGATATGATGTAGTTCGTAAAAAGAAACAATAATAATAATAATAATAATATAAAAAAAAAAACCATTCGATACGACGGCGAGGATATATTATTGATTTACATAATTTACGAGCGCATAAAAACGTTTTATTCGATTTGTCCGATGATAATATAATATATTATATAGCTGCGATAGTTTATAATATAAATTCACGACTATACGGCTGTCCGCGTCCGTCTATAGAAGAATATTATACACTTTATATTGTCGTTGTTATACTCCCGTCGGAATTAAATATAATTATTCGGGAAATACGGATTCCGTCCAACAATGATAAAATTTCATTGTATATTATTATTTCTGCGACGATAATGTTTTTACGCAAATCTATTTTTCTCCCGTATAGAATAACTGCAATTAACGTTTTAATTACATAATTTTGTTGGGGTTAGAAAAATCAAATTTTAACTCATTACCTAAAGTTTTTATCTCTGGTCACGTGTATAGCTATTAAATTGTAATTTCTAATAAATTTCTAAATAAATTTCTAATAAAAAATATAAAAAAAAAATAAATACCGCTTCATATTATATAATCTTATGTGATGTGTTAAATACACCATTAGTAAATTTGTTTAATATAATAATTATACCGCGTAAATTAATATTGGCTTTTAAAATATACAAATATGATTCAAAAAAGGTAGATTTATTTTTACTAAATTTATTTGAAAATTCAATTTTCATTTGCGAGTAAAGACCGTGATTTTCTGTTTGAAATGATGGGTTTTTTTTAAAACTATTATCTAATCCTAATGGCCTTTATTCCTATAATATTATTACTTCACATGCAGTATGAAATTCAAGTACAAAGTAAAAAATGAAAATAAATTATTTTTCATTTTATATGTTGTCTGAAATTCGAAGATATAATTGATAGAATGATAGCTAATATAAATTATAAAGATTATGTTTTCATATAAAAAAAAAAATTGGTTGGGTTCACCTTTTAGTTGAATTAAAATATCCATTTCCGAGAATTTTTTTCATTTATTTAAAAATGAAATATTCTACATTATTTATTGTAATAAGTTATTATACATATATAATTCAAAGTGTTATATTACCATGTAATGAAATATGTATTATATAAATTATATTGTGATAAGTCTCCATGTAAGTCGTATGGTAATAACATCGAGACGAATATTATGAAATAGAAATTTGTATACATAAATAATCATTAACTCTTTATGTTTGATTAATTAGGTAGCATATTATACTAATAATAATGTTAAAATTAATAATACACTACACGTTATATCATTGTTTTCTCTTAAAAGTGAAAAAAATTGAGAAAAAAATCGTCGTTTGGATGAAATTGGGAAATCGAAAATCGGTATTCGTCAAATTTTTCATAAAAATACATTTTATCATAATAATTTACAAAAAAAAAAAAAAAAAAAAAATAGTGTAAATTAGAAAAACCTATGTCTGATGTGTTATATAATCGAAATACTTATAACACTAGGTATAATATAATAATATTATATGTAGTTGACATAATATAATATTCAGGCAAGTTATATAATGATATCTACTTACAATTTTTTTTAAATTTTGCCAATTCGCATTTTCAGTCAATGTTCGGGCTATATTTTTTTTTTAAAAATAACAACATTTATTATAATAATACGCATTGGGATCGGTATAATAGTATAAAACACAATTTTTTTTTTATCTTTTACACTACTTTCGTATAATATAAAAATAAAATAATAGGTAATATTATTACGCACTATTATTAGTAAGGTATATACTTACAAAAATAAATTATTATTTCTTGTGGTTGGCATAAACACGCGACACGAGCAAAAAATAATTTGCTCCCAAAATTGTCACAGTGCAATATTTACCAAATCGGATTCAGCATAATAATACAAATAAAAATAATAATAATAATAATAATAATAATAATAATAATAATAATGATAAACGGGTAAATTATTATAATATTTAACGTATAATACAAAAACAGTGCCACTATACGACGATATCCCTCCGGCTTCAAAACGGTCGAATCGCATCGTAAACCATATACCAGTCGGCAGTCACCCGAGTACTTATCATCTCACCCTCGTCGCCGATGAATTTTAATGCGTTTCGCCATTAACACCTATATCGAAACAATCGATTTCTAGAAAAGCCAATCGTTTCTATATATATAGAATATATTAATATATTATATATATATTTGTTTATATATTATGTATTCGCGTCGTCCGATAAAACACCGTCATCGATATATTATTTATTTTATATTCTCAACGGTTCGAATTATACAGTATGTCCCAACGCGTTTGTCTCGTTCGGTATGACTTTTGATATATTATTCATTTTAAAAGCGAATATTATAATGATGTAAGGAATATTGTTATTTATTGAATTAAATTTTTAAGTAAACGCGTAGATTACGAAATATCAATATATTAATAAAATACCTAATAATGAATATAAAACAAATATATTGTTTTGTTTTGTTTTTTATTTTATTTTGATTTAAGAAGGTTAAAAAAAAATAATAATAATAAAAACTGATTTTATATTTGATATAAAATAACAAATTTACTAAAAAAAAAAAAAAACATTTAATAGATTACCACGAGTCACTGTTACACGGTTGAACGCGCCCTGTATATATATATAGGTATTTATTTATATAACGTTTATGTATTATTACGTCTATTACTCATGAAAAAGTTAATATTTTTAAAAGCATCTGATAGTAACGAGAGTCAAATAAAAAGTAAAAATATAAATCTTTTTCAGTTTTTCTCGTTTTTCAAAACATTTTTATCTCACAGAGCCGCATAGTTTAAGGTCAATATACGGTATATATCATGTTACTGTGATTTAGATTTCGAAAAAGTTTGAATTTCTTTTTATTCCGTACGTACCTTGGCTTAGCTTATTTTATTGTCGCCCCTACAATAAATTACGATCAAACGTGGAGATAAATATTAATTATTATTTGAATGAATAAAATAAAAAAATTTATGAATTGTGTTATAGGTTAAGATTTCCGATATCCGAGTGGACCTTTACGTTAGTAACGTTTATAATTTTTATTGCTGGGGAATTTCTCGCTCGGCTTGTACGTTCGACACAACTTGATGACGTCTTAACGATATAATTATTTTAGAAATAAATTACTGAAGATTAGCGGTGGATTTAGAATATATTAAGATTGTTTCGCAGGCTTTAATGCTTTATCAGTGCTTAAATATAATGAATTTTTATATTTTAATTCTCAATAAATAATGCGTTTAAATTTCAAAACGATAACGATGACAAATTTATGGACGCACGAGTAAAATCTTTTTTTTTTTTTATTTAAAAATTTATCCTTAATATATTACACGTATATACTATAAAAATTACTAATATTTTAGAAATAATTATAATTCAAAAAGACTATTACCTACTTAGAATAACTTATATGACATTATTTAGTCAAATGAGCCCCCATATCTAATATGGATAAATGCTATCTTCAGTTCAATATTAAGAGTTATAATAAGTATGACACGTTTCGACGATTAAAAACTATTTATCGATGTATAAATTTTAGATAATGTAATTATTATTTTTTACCAAATTCAGTAAGGATAATATTATAATCTTTTGTCGTTTCGTTTCGATTGACCCTGATCGGTTTTCCGAATGTGATGACAGAATATTTTAATATTATCGTTTTAATTCCCCATTTTCCCATGAAATCTCGCGTTTCGTGTAAAATATTTACGATAACGCATTATGATAATACCTATAAAATATTATATACATTTTTATTTTTTCTGATTCTACCCCGATGGTTCGGTTCGTTCGCGCGGAACGGAAAAAATTATTACTTACGTATAACAATATTTATTTTATTTATACACCGCGTTAATCTTAAACATAATAATATTATATTTAGTTAATGAAAAATATCCGTTATTACATTAAAATCGCGAAATATTATAATATAATTATTAATAAAATTATTTAATTAGGTATTATAATACTTATATACACTCGTAAAAGTCTAAACAGAGTAAAACATTTTGTTTTATTCGACCGACTGTATAGTTATATGAATTTGTATTTTATTTCATATAATATTATTGTATCGAAATACTATCTTTACAAAATAAATAGCGAAAACAATCAGACGGAACACGTTGTTTTTAGTAAAATATTGTAATAATAAATTAATTTCAGAGTAATTTTGTTTCCGCGTATCTTTATCGGAATATTATAAAATCGTTCAGATCGAATTCTAAATACTTTTTTTTATCGACTAGTCGTTATAATAATATTATTGAAGATAGTTCTCAAATATTATGTCCTCGAGTGCTTTTTTTTGTGATAATTATATATTATTATGTAATGTTATCACGTTTTTTTTTTTATACTTGCCATCTTTAGAATGACTATAATACAATGGTTAATAATCTCTTGGAAACAAAAATTCACGATTCGACGTTTCCAAAATCCTACGTATAAAAATTGTTTAACCCCGGTTAGGGGGCAAGCCAATAATATTTATGATGGTTATTATAACAATATATTTTGTACCTATAGGTTATATGTACCTACGTGATATTATACTTATATAAATATGTTATTAAATTCGTCATTGTTGTGTTTGATTTTTATTTACAGTCCAGGGGAAAATAATAAAATTTTCTGACGACGGAATGTCTGTCCAACCTTGAGACACCAGCGAAATCGGCTCTCCGTCGGATTAGCAATATGAATAATAATTGTGCGGTCGGGCGTGCCACAAGACTTGCCGTCACGCTGTTGTGCATCTATCATACAGGTCAGTTGATTTCGCGGACGGTGCGAATGTTTTTATTGCCGTTAAAACCGACTGTGTATTAATAATAATAATAATAATAATAATAATAATAATAATAATAATAATAATACACCCCGAGTTAAATTAAATTAATATCACGAGGGTACAGTGAAAGTTGTTGTGTAACAGAACAAAAAAATAGCGCAAAAAAAAATAAATTAAATTAAAACTAGTAGGTAAGAAGAAAAAGAAGAAGAAGAAGAAGAAGAAGAAGAAGAAGAAGAAGAAGAAGAAGAAAAAAGGGAAATGTCCGTAATAATATATAATATATTACATACACACGGTCTGTTGTGGACGCGGAATCCACTACGATTATTTATAAATAATTATAATATTTATAATACCTTTTCTAAGCTGTTTATATACACCCGACTTCATCGAATTATCGTAATGTTATCATTATAATATTAAGCGTTTATGTCGGATTGAACGAAACGAAATTATTGTTATAAATTAAAATAAAAGAAATACCTATATTTTTGCATAAAGTATAATCAATTGCACGGATTGAAACGAGCGGTTTTATTATATTATTATTAATTTTTTTATTTTTAATTACATAATAATATTATAATCTCTTAAAATAAAGAATAATAGAGAATTTAAAAAAAAAAACAATTCCGGCAATTTTAATTATAAATTTATAATATATATGTTCGAAAGAACTGTATAGTTTGAACGTCTCATAAATTATTGTACTAAACAATTAGCCCAATATAATATTTTTTTTTAATCACTATAAAATTGTATTATTATTCTATAAATTAAATATAACTTCAACCGAAGTATTGCAAATTCTCGACGCACTATATAAATAAAAAAAAAAAAAAAAAAAAAACAATGGCATTTTTTATTTATTTTATAGGTCGCAGTAGTAATAATTGTTATTTGATACGTAATACTTAACTTTTAAAATTCTTTTTTATTTTATTTTTTAAACAATTAATTGCATTTTACTGTAATAATAAAGTTCACGATAAACAATATATAACGGTATAAATTGATGAAAATTTTATAATATTTTTTTAAATAAAAATTAGTATAGTATACCTATATAATATAATATATTAGTGTGCTACTCGTATATTATTATTGTTTATCTTGGTTTTTACCAAAATAAAATATTGTATTATCTACCGAATGATTAGAATATATCATGCGGTACGATAATAAAGGAAAGAACGTTGAAAATGTGTGTCATTTCCGTACATTTTTATAGCTTATAAAAAATTTTGACCGATATATATATGCATAATATGTGTTACGACCTATTTTTTTTAGTTTTCTTTTTATTATATTTTAACACGATTTTCTATTATCAAAATTTGTCTACAAACTGTTCATTTAAATGTAACACGCCTGTAGCCAGGGAGGCTATAATGTTAGTTTTTTTTTTAAATTTATATAAAATGTTTATATAATTTAAATTCATATCGTTGATCAGGTATATATTATATTAGGTATATAAAAAAAAATTGAAATAGCTCCATTTTAATACGAATTAAATTTGTTATAATTTATCAATATTATGATTCATGATCGGTATAGTTGACCAAGGTTTATATAGATAAAACGCAGATTATGTTGTAGGTACGTAATAGGTTTTATATGTTATCTGTGGTGAAACGTGTAATGGTGAAGTAGTTTATGTTGTCCGAACCATCTGCAACGCATCGTGATAAACTGATAACATAATAAAATAGTGCAATATAAACATTATACGTGCAGCTTGCTAAAAATACTAAACTGCATCAAAGTTTATTTGCTTTAATAAATTTTACTTAAATATAATATAAATATTAATTTATTTCTATTTGCTTTTTCGTTCAAATATTGAATGTCATCTATTATAATACGTATGCGTATAAACGTAATTTGAGTAGTGGAATTTGGAGGAATATACAGTATATTATATATACTTTGTGTGTAACTTGAAGAAAATTAATGTTTTTAAATAAATTTTGTCTGTTATATTTGTTTATATTTACACATTTAGAAGTAAATTACAAAAATATGCGTACAAGTGGACACTGTAAAAACCACGAAAACAAGTATAACCCCCGAAAAAATTTCTGGTTAAAGGCTTGAAATGTATATATTTATAATCCGGGGTTACGAACAAATCTATAGGTTAAAATTGGTATTCTATATAGGTACGAATTATTGGAAATAAATTTTTTAAATGATTATACGAAACGCGTATTCATATTGTTAACACTCGGGTACCAAAATTAGAAAAAAAATTAAAAAATTACACGCGTTTTATTTCTCTGCAATTTCAGCAATGCAAAATGCGTTTAAACTCGGAATGTCAGCTGTTTAACAGTTGCTCCGCGAAGTTTCAGTATATTATACGACACGCGTTACGCAGTCGTATGAATAAATGATTCGTGTAACGTTTTAATATTTTATATTTTTCGATTGAAACGTCCTTTCGGATAGTTTTATTAACCTTTTCACGCTAAAACGAATCGCGATAATATTATATGAATATCAGGTGTGTACCTCGCGAATGTTTAAATTTGTCAAGTAGAACAATATTATACATAACAAGAGTATAATAAAACAAATTTTTACTTTTAGTATATTCAATTGAATTTTTTTTTACTTTTGAATTTTATGCACATTTTTATATATATATATATATATATATAGGTATATGTAAATATTATTATAAATAATTGATCCTATATAATTTTCACGTTCCGAATGCATAAAAATTTAATTTTAACATGAAAGATGTGATTTTCATTTTTAATATTCATTAATAGTTTTTTTGATGTTATGTGTATTAAATAGATCCCACATAAAAATTATAAAATATTGGAAAAAATTGCGATAACTATTTATATTGTCGACGAAATTGATTTCCATTATTTTATTATAATTAAATACAGAAAAAAAAAATATATAAACTACTTGAATTTTTGTTGGGTGTTCTCATATAGGTTATTGCTACTCTAAGTTTAAACATAGATCTTTAAAATTTTTACAAATTTGTTAGTATATTTCATTTAAAGTTTCCATATAAAATTTTGTGTTTTAAACATTTTATAACTACTAACCTATCGATATAATATATTAATATTAAACTACTTAAGATAGACATCTAAGTAATATTTCGCTCAGAATTGTTTCTTTTCAAAGGCAGTGATTTATCATTATTAAAATATCCTTTAATCAAAATTATTTAATAATCCACATGCGATCTGGTTCAATTTTTTTTTTAATTTCGTAATTTCAGGTAAATTCAGTAATTACGGTATTATACATTATTATCTTAAAAATTTAAAAAAGTATGAAATTCGCTTTTAAGTAATACTCAAATGAAATGTCACTCGAATGAAAAAAAAAACATTTACGAATATACAACCTCGTTAAATTAAAATTAAATTATTTTACATATTATTACTTTCGCGATAAATTGGGTACTTATTAACAAAAATAATATTTTTTTGAACTATTATACAATCGTTTATGTAAATAAAATGTTTTTGGGTCATTTATCCTTGATAATCTAAAAAAAAAAAAAGATATAACAGCAGAGATGAAAATGTTTTGAATACAATATTAAAATATCGAGTTTAACGTAACAAGTTTTACTAGTCAAAAATATGCAATGCAATAACGTTATAAATAAATACGAGTTATAAAATAAACTGTATTAATTAATAATGTATAATTAATTTAATATAACTGTTAGGTACGTTTAATTATAAACAGAGTTCATATATAAATCACAGAGATTATTCAAATATTAGAGCCATTATAGGTATAGATTTTTTTTTAAATATTTTCATATTTGCAATTGTAAGTACTTGTGTGAAGTAAACTGTCAAAATTGATTGAGTTATTGTGACCGTGAGAATACATTATCGTAATATAATATTAATTTTTTTGGATTCACGACAATAAATATATCAGAAACTGAGCCACATTGGAAAAATCTCAAATATTATTTATTGAATAGGTATAAATATTATACATACCTACCATAAGTTTGATGATGGAGCGATAATGTAATAAAAACAGTGTTACGATAAAACGTCGAACTCAATTTATGTTTTTTTTTTTTTTTTTTTTTTTTACTTCTATCTGAAAGACAGGCGCAAAATGATTTATGATCTTTACTTTTATTTTATTTTAATTGTATTTGGTTTTCAAACTTATTAGAAAACTTTGTATACAGAAAATAAATTGTTATTAATAAAATGAATTATCGTTGATTAAAATATAATATTTAATTTAATTTTACAATTTTTGTATAATGCATATAATCATTAGTAAGTATACTGTTTTATTGGCCTATATAAAATGTACATAAACGGATGAGGAATAATGATTTCACTAAAAATTAATAATTTCAATATTATCTCTTATCAATTTATCATATCTCTTATTTTCATTTACTATTATTACATAATAGAATACTGAAACGCTTTTCAATTTTTAAATATTTTAATAAGAGTATAATTTTTTTACTGTAGTAAAAAATAAATTATTACTATAAATTAAACTGACTATAATGATTTATTTTTATTAATTTTAACTATATTATATAAAAAAAACATCTTATAAAAAATAAGAAATGATTGCAGTCATTATTTATTTTCTTTATTTCTACAACATAAACGTATGCCGATACAGTAACGTAACTAATTTGGTACCTATTACAATTGGTCCCAAATAAAATTTACCTCACAATAATTTCATCTCAAGTCAATTTATTTCGTTATGATATAATTTATTAAACGAGCAATGTCGAGCATAACTCCGAATCCGAATATAATACTTTTTTTTTTTTATAAATGTAAATCCGTTTTGCCACCGGATGTGTTCTTTGGTGTTTTTTTTCCAAATAATCTAAACTAATATTCCCCGTTTGATATTTTGATTTTTGAACTAGCACGCGTAAAACTCGTCTATAGTCGAAAATATATTTATAAAATAATTATTGTAATAGAAATTAATTAAATGTGTCTAATTATTATTTGACTCGAGGCGAATAAAATGTGCTTTACTTACTTACGACTAAGCGACGTAGTTGTTATTCCACTGTAATATTTCAAATAATCTTAAAGGGATGATTTTTGACGTAGTGATGTATATAAAATATGTAATGTAATACAACGGTTATGTATGGATTATAATAAATAAAAAATTGCATCGCTGGGTTTGTTCATTAGATATTAATTTCAGTAAATGATTCATAAAAAAAAAAAAAAAAAAAAAAAACGTAATATTTCACTATGCAAGTATATATTATTATAGGGACTGTCATAAAGTAAGAATAACTATAGTAATCAAATTCAAACCTTTATATATAATACATTAATACTTACATAAATACGAACGCTATATACGACAACATTCCAGGACGAAAACATGGCCGAGAACACGAGTAATAATAAAAAGTCGTAAAGGAGTTTTATGTTTATTTAGTATACAGTACATAATATCGTACATATAGCCACGTATAGTATTATTGTATGTTATTTTCTTACAGAACACAAAAACTGCAATTTCAGAGTGTTTTATACACTATAGATAATGTGTATACGCACACACGATATTATTTAGGTATTATATAAATATTATGTATTTTTACACGTGAATACATCATGATTCATGACTCATGACGTGCTGATATTAAAATATACTGTAATATATTCAAGATTTTTAGTTGATAAATTGAACACTTTGTTTTAAATTCAAAACCTTTGGCAGAATAATATTATGTCAGTGTTGTGTTTTTGTTTCATTGCTGATATAATATACCTATATATATGCATCCAATATTAAAAACGTCATAATTTTAACCGTTCCGTTGGTGAAAACTGGGGTATAAAACATTATATCAATGAAAATATGAAATAAACGATCAAAATATATATATAATATTATAATCGTTTAATAATAATTTATAACCCAAAGTTCTGTCGTTCGTTTGACAGATTTGTTCACGACAAACGTTAAAACATTCATATGACAATTTTTTAATTAAACCGACCGACAATTATTATGATAATACGTAAATATTAATTAAGATTGTTATATTTTATTATATCGAATAGCTATTAATTTATTGTAAAAATTACTAAAATTTGGAAAATTGAAAAATTATTGTGCAGCACAATGGTAAATAATAACACGCAAGTATAAAGACGAAGTTTAAATCGATAGGCAAATATGAAAATAAATATAGATTGGAATCAATAAAATCTGTTTTGTATAAGTTTTATGCGTATTTTTCCAAATTTAATCATATTCAATTGATAGAAAACGAGCTATTGCGTATTTTGAATTAATTCCAATATTTATACTACTTCCATTGCTCTATAAAATACTTAAATTAGAAAGTTCGAATTCGTCGGATTCGTTGGAGTAAAACGGATTATTTTTGATAGATTTAATAATTTGATATCGATTCATTATTATCTGTGTCATTTCGAGTATATTATATGTAGTGTATTTAATACGCGTAACATTATTATGATAATAAGCTTATCTAAGTTACTAAATAAATTCGTAATAACACTAATAACTAAATTATCATGAAATACAACATTGAAAATGCAATTTAAAAATAGTCAAAAATTTAATTTAAAAAAAATAGCATTTAATATTCACATCATATTGTCGTACACAATCCCAATGATTATGATATAATTATATTATATTTTCATCGCATATTATTTTCTAATTTCTACGAGAACCCTTGATGAATATCATCGATCAAAAATGAAAATATGTATTTTGTATAGATATTATTATATTTATAGTCAGTTGATTTGGCTGCCAGTAGATATAAGTATATGGTTATTGAAGAAATGACGAACCTTTCATTCGTGTACATCCTTGTCGGTTCTGACAATTTCATGAAGTTGTTACCACGGTAACTTATTCAGAGTTGAATTCACGATTATTATTTACGTAGTTGCAAAAATCACCTTGGGCTTTTTTTTTTTCAAATCTCTATCTGTCGTCTCACCGATACTCGTTGTAGTCGTTACACAAGTCTTCCTCGGCCCGAACACTTCAACTTATACTATCAAAGAAGACGAAATTTTCACGGGAAGTCGTTTTTAACGAAACAAAGAACGTTTGTGTTTTTTGTTTTTTGTGACGTATCAGCAGTATTTTCTTCGCCTCGTCACGTGGTCGGAATTTCGAAACTTTATATACAACCCCGATTGTGTTAAATGAGAAAACGAACGAACGAACGCCGTATCGGAAACGTTCGTTTCGTCGCGTGGAACATGTATACATGTACGCTGAAGACTAAGTTTCCGTTAAACTTCGTGTTGATTGTGTTTTACAATAAACGCACATTTATAATATAACGTGAAATGTACGGCTCGAATTGTTCGTTATTCGCTCGTGCCGCGAACGAATTCACTCTACGGTTCAATTATTGTTTTAACGATCGTTCAAAGTACCTATATTATAATATAAGTGTACTTAATATATTTGTATATTATACATAGCAGGAACGAAATAATTTTTTTAATTTTAATTAATTGGACAAACCACGCGGAAAATAATCGTATTACATTGTTTTACGTTTGCGGTAAATGTCGATTTATAATAATAAATAGGCGTTATCAAGACTATTTTTTTAATAATATTATGTAATACGAGTATAGGCACACTCGTGTGCGCGAGACTGGATGCAGTAATAAATGCTAGCAATTATGCCATAATATAGTAAATCGCTAATTATTATTAATGTGATCGAGGGGGGAGAGAGGGAAATACTCTAAGGGGTTTTTTTTTTTTTTTGAAAAAATAATTGCCAGTTTTATTTCTCGTTTTATATATCCGTGTAGAAATATATTACGTAATCGTATAATAAAAAATATGACGTGTATAATAGTATAGTTAAAATTTTAAAACGCGCGTGTACTGTTCTTTTAGAATAAAATAATATAATATTATTATTGGCTTGATAAATTACTTTTATATGTATAAATTTATATGCGAATTGAAGAACGGTGGTAGAACTCTACTAATTCGAACGTACGAGTATAAATATTATATCGTATTTTTTAAAAAACGAAACATCGTCGAACCAGGTGTATTATAATAATTTATATTATCATACTTGGTATTGCGACTGGACCAAATACCTTTCGTTTTCTCGGACAATCCCTTTATGAAATCTGCATCGTATTTTAATAATATAATATATGAGTATTAAGTTTAAGAACGCGTTCATTCGTATTCGTCGCCCTCGCCCCGATGTTGTGCATTTTAAGTTATCATCGTATTATTCTATAATATTATACACGCAGTGTCGTTGTTTTTGCCACCGATTTGACGTTATATACGAATAATATTATATTTACCGAAAATCTGACCTTAATAGTTTAATTATTAATCATTTCGTTCTCTAAGCGGACAAGATCAAACTGTTGGCGATAAATCCGTTCATTAAATTTACTCTAGTCTGTGTTATATTATACATCAGCTTATATTATTCACTGCAGACGGGTCTTTTCAATATTCTTTCTCGCACTTTCCTAATATTTATATATTCGTATTCCCGTGCGCGATGTTTCTTCTTCGTTTCCGAGATGTTCAATAATAATAATAATAATATTATAAATTATTCGGAAAATACGAATATAACATATTATATTACACGTTTTTCTAGAGAAAGGAGATATGAAAATTGCGTTATACGACAACATTATAAGGAATTGGAGGATTAACAATTTATTTATATAAAAAAAAAAAAAATATATATACGATATTTAAATTGATTTTTATTCGGTATATCGAGTAAAAGGGGGTGGGGGGGGGAATTTGAAAATAAAAAACCTATATGATAATATACAGACGGGAAAATAAAAATCGACGATAGCCATAGCGGTAAGAACCGGAAACAAGTAGTGTAGACAAGAGCTTTTTCGATCATAATGCGTGAGATTTTATGCAAGCGCGCGAAATCTCGAGTAGCCCTTTGCCGACGTAGACGACCACTCGACGACCAGTATCTCTATACCTCGGTTCACGATAAACCCTTCCATGGAGAATATACGTTTGAGCCTTTTTTTTTTTTTTTATTGTTGGCACGTTCGTGAATTACATGAATATTTAAATTTTTTGTTTTTTTTTTCTGTTGTTTGTGCGTTATTTTTTCAATTCGAGCACGTTTATTCGTCATCGCCTTCCGAATTTAAATAAAGTTTTAAAAAGAAAGAAAACCATACTTTACAATACGAGTATATTATTACGAGTAATAATAATAATAATAATAATAATAATAATTATTATTATTATTATTATTAAATAAATGTTACTTTAATAATATTAGGTACGTTGTCGATGATGACGGCGACATAATATATTTTACTATCCAAGATAATAAATATATATCCATAATGGTTGTTATATTTACAATATATAATATTATATATGACAATATAACATATTAAGTTGCACAAGTAAACTGGAAAAATAACATATTAAAATTGAAATTTGAGAGGTGAGACGGCCATCTGCAGGGCTTATATTTCAGAACATCCACGTATTGTCGTGTGCGTATATATTTAGATAAATAATAATAATAATATTTATGTTTATTTTGTAACTCTATATTAAATTATTTGAAAATCCACGGGCATAAATAAACTACTACTACTTATTATTATTATTTATTATTATTATTATTATTATTATTATTATTATTATTATTATTATT
>JAIUCT010000011.1:5745135-5759804 GCA_021307375.1 Tetraneura akinire
ATTATTATTATTATTATTATTATTATTATTATTATTATTATTATTATTATTATTATTATTATTATTATTATTATTATTATTATTATTTTTAACGCCACGAAACGTCCGCGAAGATACGTCCGACGATCCTCCAGTTTTTGGATACAACAGATCACAATATTATCTCTCCTGCGTCATGTTTTTATTACCCGTATTCGTAAGACGTTTCACTCGGTGAAAAAAGAACATTTTCTTCTTCTTTTTTTACAATCGATATTATTATCGTGAAAAATATAATATAGTCGTTTGTAATAAATAATAATTTTATAGTCGCGTATATTCGGCGATGAACACGCGGGACAAAGAGTTTTATTACATTATTATCGTATATTATATACTTATGTGTATATTCATTCAAAATATAATAATTTATTCATATTATGTAGTGGCGATAACGATGTGACGATGAGAGTTTTTCGCCACGTTAATGGCCAAATTTGGCGGAGGTTGTCTCTGCGTTATATTATACCTAACTATTATTATTATTATTATTATTATTATTATTATTATTATTATTATTACGCACTCACTTTATACTATAAATTAAAATAAATATAACACATTTGTATTTTTACGACTCGCGGATGACGATTTTTTATTTTTTAATAAATATATATTATTATTATTTTAGATTCTGAGCGTAGCGAATTTTACAATTATGTGTGTCTTTTTTTTAAAAAAAAGTATGAAGACACTTTTACTACACGAAATAATGCTCCGATTATCACGAATAGCATATGTTTCCGGTAGCAAAGTGGATGTACATAGTTGGTACTTTATTTAGGTCATTTTTAAAATTTCTCAAAATTATTGATCCTATGCGTTAGAAAAAACGATGAAAAAATGACGAAAAAACGGCAATATATTAATCAATACCTACATTATCTGACTGAACTTCGCTCAGAATCGTTTTTTCGAATGCAATGGTTTAACATTGCATTTAAATTATAATTATAATCAAATACTATGATATGCACACCTATATCCCTGCGGCAGGAGTATCAAATCGTTTTATCATTATTATTATTATTATTTTTATTATATTATTATTATTCCATTAAATATTATATTATTATTGTTCGAATATTGCCAATTGTTATCACACAGTAGGTATATACATTACGGCTAATGTTCGAAATATATTATTGATATCACCCTGATAGTAACATTATTAATTTCCTAACATAAATTGAAATAAAATTTAAAACGAAATCGGCTAATTTTAAATATATCTGACCGATGTTGTTGACATCGTTAACCAACTCGATCGTCCAGCTACATCCAACAAAAATAAACATTATAATATTAAGTATTATTATTTAATATTTTTCATGATAATATTTATAATACTCGTATAATAGGTTATGAAAATTATTTTACACCATACAGTCTATTGTAACATATAATAGTCTATTATATAAATGCAAATTTATATAAATGCATTAACCATAATGCCAATTGAAAATGACATATGCAAAAACCTTTCCTTTGATGATGTTTTGGACACCTTCGCAACTAGCAAACCCAGAAAAATAAATTTTAAATAATCTTCTATTTGTATAGTTATTTATAATTTTTGTATTATTACCTTTTTATATATTAACATTTTAATTAATAAATAATTTAATATAAATTTACTTTTTAAGGAAAACTGTTTTTTTTTTTTTTTTTTTTTTTTTGTTGAATTATTAAAAATATTAATAAATATATGGATATAAAAATGTATTTTTAAAATTGGGGCCCCTAAAAATATGTTAGCCCAGGACCACTCATTTTATTAATCCGGCTCTGATAATAGAGTTACAAGGTTTACCCGTAATGCAGCTTTGCATTTACGCTTACTATTTTTACGTTGTCCTGTACGTACACATTTTTGATACCCATGGTCTTCAGATAGTGATAAAACACTCTAGATATTAAATTTCTCTTAAAGATTTGTGTATTTGTGAAATTTCGTGTTGATAATTTCAAAGACTTCAGCCTATTAATTATTTCGATATATTTATTACTCGATATAAAAATAAAATTATTATCCTCTCTTTTTTCCGCAATTATTTCACCAAATTTTTTTTATAAAATTTATCTTTTCAATAATTCATAATTATAAAATAAAAGTAACCGTTTCGACGTTTTTTAATATATAAAATTAAAAGAAAAACTTACACCACGATGGTATAAGAATCGATTTCAATTGATTCATTTTATTATTTATTGTTGTTCAGTACTTGTGATTAATTTAGTTAGATATAAAATATAATAAAACTCAAATCCACAAAAAAAAAAAAAAAAAATACTTAATATTTTTAAAATTTATTGACATAGACCAAGTCGAATGGATAATGTTAAAATTTTCAGGTTATTATCAACATTAGCCACAGTTTGGACATATATATTATAAAGAATGATAAAATAATACGTTTCACAATTTTAAATTTTGGCCGCTTAATGAATGTACCTATCTTTTTTTACTCGTATAACTATTTTTTTTTAGTAAATATTTTATATTTACACTCATAAGCTGGAAAATATCACGTTATACGTGCGAGATTTTTGATAGTGAATTTTATATTCATTTTACTTTATTAAGGTTATTTTTCGAATTTTCAATATTTTTCCTTTATAACAGTAGAGGAGAGTAAACAACACCGTTCGGTGTTTTTTAATTTTTTAACGACAAAATTGAATAAACTCGCATGCGACGTTTGATTTTATTTTTATATTTTCGATCTCGGTGTTAACGATACGTATTTAATAAAATAACTATACTTAGATTACACATTTTATTTTTATGATTCATCGTTGGAAAAATATTATTCTTCGTGAGAATTGAATAGTGAAAAAGAAGAAAATGTCATCACGAATATTCGCCATACATATTCTAGTTTAATTTTTATTGTTAGGTACCTTTAAATATTATATTTTACGACATAAAAAAAATCATATACATATACGAAGACTTTTTTTTTCGAGAAAATCATAATATTCTTGAGATGCGAATAAATAACAAAATATTTTTAATATTATGTAGAATATTCCTTGTGCAGTTTAAAATGAAAAATTTCCATTTATAGATACATTAAAATGTATAATATATTTCGATCTCAGCACATATATAATTCATTATTATCACTAAATCCACATGAATGACTTTTAAACATATCAATCTTCAATTACACGAAAAATATTTACTATTTTTTTTTTTTCGTTCAAATGTTTCGTAAATTATGAATATTAATAACAATACAGTATAACATAATATTATTTTATTTATATATTATATTACCTATATATATATATATATATATAATATAATGAGCCAAAAACCACCATAATTAATAATTGAGTTTTACGCTTTCTAGGTTTGAACACGTTTCGGTCAAATTTTCCTTCTCGGCTTATTTCAAAAGTTTTCTGCAAAAATTTTCCACCGTTTTCGCGTGATCGATGGCATACGGTTAAAAAATATTGCAATTTAAGTTTAAGAAGCGCTCTCGCGACTACTAACAGCTAAGATCACATTTTTCAATAATTGGATTTATCGTGTTCTACGATTAAAATTAATTGATAAATTACAATAATTATAAATCAGAAACTTTGAAAACAATGTTTAAGAATAATAATAATGATCATTTTAATATTTAAAAACGGATAATCGAAACATAAAATGTAATAATTTTTGATATTTTAACTATAAAAGAAACGTGCGGGTTATATTTTATAACATTATAATATTATAATAATATACCTATACCGTAAGTTACGTTTACACTGCAGAAACTTTCTTCCTGGATATTAAAGTTATTCAAATAATATTTAGAATAAAATAAATTGTATAAATATAAATATAATATTTAAATATAAATTAAATAAATTGAAATAAATTGTACGTAATTATGCCGAATTATGAACATTATGAACATTATGAAATTATCTATACGATAATCGTTAAATATTTTAATATTTTTCCGTACCTGTTGTATAGGAATTAATATTCGTAGAAAACGAAATAATTTACATCAGTGTTTTAATAATACGATGATAATAATATTACGTATTATTGATGATTATGATAATATATTTTTTTTTTTTTTTTTTTAAAACCATTAAAACTGTCGATTATTTTTAATAATGTCAAAGGAACGTGGAATATTTTACATTTTTCTAATATATGCATACAATAAATTACTGTAATTTATGATTATGAATGGCGTAGGTAATTAATTACTAGTTTTTTTTTATTATTATAATAAAATATATTTTTAAAATAATAATTATTAGCTATTAATTTCAATTAAAATTTAGAAAAAATATTTATTATAAAACCAGCCATATTTGCATAACAATTTCAATATACAATTTGTATAATAAATGTGTATTTAAAACTAAAAAAAAAAAATTTCCTTAATACTGGTAATAATGTTTACTCGACGTTAATAATAATATTGTAATTAGGTTTTGAGAAATTTTACTCACAACGTAAAATTTACTTTAAAATTAAACAGGTATTAGCATAATACAAGTTACCTACATAAAATATTTAAATATTAATTATTTATCTGAGCATGGGAAAAGTGGAATTTTTATTTTATTACACTTTTCCTTAAAAATAAATAATAAAACAAGAACTTTATTAATTCAAGTTGCAAATAATTTCCTCTTGTAAAGGCCTCAATTATATTATTTTAGCAATAATAATGAAAAAAAAAAAAAATATGAAAAACATTTTAAGCAATTTTTAGCGTATAATAAATTATGTTTATAAAGTGCCACATATTTTATTTCGTGTAATTTATACTTCATAAATATTATATTATTATTACGATAAATGTAAAATTGCAAAAATATACTTAAATTTAAAAAAATTTTAAATTGTATACTTAAATATATACTTATTTATATTGCAAAATAAATAGATAAATAAATAGATTACTTTTATCAGGACAGATTCATATACTTATTGTTATATTCGTTTTTAATTAAAATTTTTTAAAAAAAAAAACAAATCGTTTTATTAATATTAATTCGAGCTAAATATTAAATAAAATTAATTATAAAAAATTAAATCATATATTGTTAAACTCATTTAATTATTTTTCACTTTAATCGTGAACTGTTGTTAATATTCTTGTGATTTTTACATTACTTGACAATATAATATTTAAATATTTAATTGAATACTTTCATTTCATTTAATTTAATTTTAATTTAAACATTAAAATAATATTTTATAATAATTATATTATATACTACTTAAATGATTGTAGAAATAATATTTTTATTTTAAAATATTAACTCGAATACTATTTTCAAAACTTTCCTGGTTTTTTTCTTTTGTTTTATTCGTTCTTGTTTGTTTCTTTAGAACACGCCGAGAGTCGATGACTAAGTTAACGTCACAAAAAAGGAACGTCCGTTCTTTACCTATAAGTTCACGATACCAGTTTACAAAACTTCCTTCGTGCCATAAATATAAATATATACATACATACATACATACATATATATATACTTTTATATAGCATATACACCGTCTTGATGGGCATCTGCTTTGGGAAAAACTCGAATTGTGCGTCTGCGAAAGGTATACAACGCTGCGGAGCTGTAAATTGAGAACGTAAATCGTCGAGAACGAGGGCGAGAAAAAAAAAGAAAAACTTTTGACGCTTTTTTCTTCCCGCAACACACAGGCCGACGATTTACTCTCTATTCGTTTAGCTTTTAAATTATCTCACACACGTGTGCGTGATTAATACTTTATTGCTGCCCCGACTAACTTGTACGACATTCGACAATTCGGCCAATTTTATATTATAGGTTATACACAACACATATACAAATATATATTATAATATAATATATAATATGTGATACGCATAGACCGATTAATAATTTCGAGTAAAAACTTTTGCAAGAAAATACGTTTTATTATTAATTACGACGAGTTTTTGACAAATTCATTATTATATTTTTCATATGGTATAATTTCTTTATTTATTTTATTCGACATAACTGATTTTAGTGTTGTTTTTTTGTTTTTTTACGAAAACGACGAAATCTTCGTATTATATAATATGATAGACCTGGTTAAAAAACAGCGTGCTACAGACAAGAAAAGCTATAAAATTCGTTAAAACGATATTGGACAGAGTAACATTGTCGACCGAGATTTTTAAGCGATTCGTAAACGCGATACTCGTGTTAATTCAAAATAATTTTTCCATATTTTGCGTACGTATACCTACACTCCAGTGGCGTATCCAGGGGGGTGTTTGGGGGTTGTAACCCCCCCGAAAATTGTTAAATATTTAAATAATATTAAAATCTCGTATAGATAATAAAATATAATTTTTTTTTTTGTTTGTTTTTAAGTATGAAGACACTTTTACTATCCGAAATAGCATATTTTTCCGGTTGGAAAGTGGAAGTATTTGTTGATGTATTTGTTACTTTATTTAGTTCATTTTTCGAATTTCTTATAATTGACCCTAAGATGTAAAAAAAACGACGAAAAACGACGAAAGAACTGCATTTTTTCAAGAAAACTGAGATTTTGACGAATTCGATTTCAATATTTCACGATAACTCGGGCAATTTTTAAGTTAGAGACTTGAAAATTTGAATGGGTGTTTATATTGGTTTTATATATATGTAGTAAAATTTTGGAATCGTTGTGTTAATTTTTCTACAAAATATAGGACCTTGAATATTTTATAAAATTCTCGTTTTTATGTAGGTATATAATGAATGATATAAAATTGGCAATTTTGAGCATTTTGAGCATTAAGGTCTAAAAATTTTACTGAAGTGTGTCTACATATTACTTAATATCTTATTAAAATATTAGAAAAATAGTCTCAATTTTTTTTTATAGCGGTTTAAAGTTGATATTTTTTTTTGGTTTTATGTCTGAATACACTATGACTTTTACTATCCGAAATAATGCTTCGATTTTTACGAATAGCAAATGTTTTCGGTTGGAAAGTGGATGATGTTTTTGGTACTTTATTTAGCTCATTTTTCGAATTTATCAAAATTGACCCTATGCGTTTGAAGAAAACGACAAAAAACGACGAAAATACGACAATACTGTTTTTAAATAATTAATAATTATTAATTAATAATTTGATAATCAATAATTAATAATTAAAAATTATTTAATTTGTTAATTTTTTTTAATCCCCCCCCCCCAAAAAAAAATCCTGAATACGCCACTGACCTACTCGTATACCGTGAGAAATGACTAGTATCGTATATTTTCATCGACTTTATACCATAATCAAAAATCTTTCTATACTATAGTGACCAAATATTATTTACGTTTCGTTGCGTTTCGAAAACTTTTATGTTTTTAAACATTAACCGTATTTTATATACCCTATACCATTACTATTACACTGTACTCAAGTAATATACTTATGATAATTATTTTAGTATTAGTAATATTATACTAATATACTTTGAATAAAAATAGAAACGTACGAAAAACACATTCTAATGTTCAATCCTATAACGTCCAAACTTTAGCATATCTGCAGAATTACGACACTATAAATAATATTACTAAATATAAATTTCTTGGATATAATATCACGTTATTATACGTATTACTCGTGTATACAGTGAACACAAGTTAAAATATATATATATATATATATATAAAAAAAAAAAAAAAAACATTAAAACATAATACCCTAAACGTACTCGAAATAAATCACAAATTATTATGATATAATAATAATTATTATTATTTATTATTATTGAAACGTGTATACCGCGGCTCTTTTGATTTCGACGATATTTATTTTATAATCACCCGGCGGAACAAGAAGCGAAACGCATAAAGTTAAATTACATATTATTATTATACATTAGTACGGACTGAAATTATACGAAATAATAATGTAATAGCGACCGCAATTTCAGGATTTATTGCACAGCGCGAAATTATAATAATGCAAATTCAATGGAATAATTTGAATATCGATTGTATTATTTTATTCGGTAGCATTAAAATATTAGTAGTTATAAAAAAAAAAAAAAAGTGTTAAAAGTTTTTCGATAGAATAATTTAAACAAAATAAATCTTTATTTCTTTCGGTATTGGAGTTATACATTTAAAATGCGCGAACGTTTTGAGCGTTTCTTCTATAAGACAATCGCGAGTAAAATTTACAAGTTTAAAAGAGAAAAAAAGAGCGAGGAAATCTAAATTAAAGTTTTTCATTCTCTTTGAACCTGTTTTGATTTGAATATTCTTTGTGATATAAAAAAAAAAAAAATAAACAATAGGTACCTAGGTATAATGTATTTTCGTTTCCATTATTATATTATTTTTTGTTCGTAAAATATATATATATATAATGTAAAAATTACAAATAAAATATAATATTATGTAATTAAGTATAGTTTTTGATTTTATCGGTACGCCATAATACAATGATATTCCAATATCTTTGTTCTTTCTATATATAGTTTTTCAATCAATAATATTAATAATTGGATAATTTCTGATTACATAATGCGGTTAACGTTAAACTGGAAAATTGTAAATGTAGAGTTATATATTATATTATACAGAAATTTTTTGTTTGAACTATCAAGTCAATATAAACTTGATATTTTGTAGTTTCATAAAATAATATTTACTTAATATTTGATTAGTTTTTATTAAAGTGAAAATCAAAATTACATAAAATTCATATAATAATATAAATTAATGTAATATATTAATTTTGAGAACCTTTGATAAATTAGAATAGTAATATTAACCGGAAAATAAACATTAAACTATTTCTATCTGTTCCGTAAAGTTCAATTTTTCTCTTTTAAAAAAATAAAAAAAAAATGGTCGTTTAAGAAAAAATATTGAATTTCATCGGGATATTAGAAATATTGTTTATTGTCGCCAATTTATTGTTTTCTGTAATAATAAACAATCAATATCGTCATATCCGTTTAAATGCAAATTGATTTTGAAATACTAAATAATACGATTTCTAAAACAATTACTAGTCAAATTAATAAAACATAATTAATTTTTAATATTCAATCTGAAAATCTATCAGACAATAATTGATCACGATTTACAGGTAGAATCTGTATAGGACTATAGGATAAATATATTACGACTTACAATAATTTAGGTTAAATTTTTTTAAAAATTGTATTTGCCCATACGTTAATTAAGTAATTAAAATTGGTTACATAATATTATAATAATATCTCGATTGTAAATTGAAATGGAAATTGTTACTAATATTTGAAATAATAATAAGAAGAACGAGTTCTTAAAATTCCGTGTCACGATAATGTCTTTGCAGTTTTTTCATCGTTATTTTTTAATATTTTTCGTAATAACACGAAATACTAAATACGTATACCTAATATATTTTATAGGTTTGAATATCTTATTCGTGAAATAATTTTCGTTAAATTATATAAATTAAAAATAAAACGTTTATCAATTGTTTATAAGTTATAACATTAAATAAGAATATTATAATTAATTTTGTTTCTATTATACTATAAATAGTTGATGACTGGCATCTTATTATAAATTTTACCTACAATAAAAATAAACGTTAATTTTAAAATTTTACGAATATCTTAACGATAATTTTTTAAACTCATCGTATAACCGTGATTTATACATAAACGAGATGAATAAATTATTATTATAATATTTTTTCTAATTTTCTACGGCGCAACTGTTGCAGTCCTCTTTTAAACGAGTAATGAACCACGTCACACGGTCGTTAAATATTATATCGTTGTTGCTATTATTATTTGTTACAATTTTGTTATAGTTTTATAATATGTAATATATCAGTCAGAGGCGTAAAACCGAGACGAGAGAGAGAGAGAGAGAGTTGGCCGAGTACAGTCCTTTCGAAATAAAAAAAAAAAAAAAAGAAAGAAAAATCCATTACCCACTTTTGATCATTTTTCATTTTTCCGTTCTACATAATATAGTTGTTACATAATCGTTATTTTTAAGTTATAATGGTTTGCGTATATAAACTTGCGACTTGTATATAAGAGTTCTTCCATTAAGACCGACCATCCCTGTTCTGTCTTCGAAGTAACCGCGGTACTGACGACACCGGTTGAAAAAGTATATATAAAAAAAAAGTGAAAACAAAAAAAAATACAGGAATAGAAAAAAATACAACAACCATATAATAATTCAGAGTTCACCGAACTGCGGACGGTTTCATATTTATATAAACGACGCGGGCTCATATTTTCGTACGCGGGTCATGACGGGATTTCTGGACGAGCATTGTCACAAAACGACACTCGAATGACCGAACAATGGGGCTATTTTTTTTTATTTATTTATTTATTTATTTATTTTTTTTTTTATTCCACATTAACGCGATTTTTGTTCATGTGACGAGCGTGCAAACGTCGAAGTAATAAACGATGGTATATCATTACGACGTAACAGTAATAATAATAATAATAATGATAATAATAATGTAATAATGGTACTCAGAAAACGCGTAAACTTAAGTGGCATATGGGCGGGCTGAACGTGCAGTTTTTTCCGCCCTATAAAGTATACGATTCGAAACGGTCCCCGCGGAATAGTGAGTTGGTGCGAGCAAATGGGTTTATTCGCTTTGCGGTCTTCGTCGTTGTCTCCTATGACTGCGGTGAGACCGGCCTGTGAAAATTCCCGTCACAAAAGGGATCAAATGGTGACAAAGCGATGGAAAAAAAAAAAAAAAAAAAAAAAAAAAAAACCCCCGACCAAAATACGAGTATATATACGAAGAAGAGATAAATAAAAAATTATGCCAAATTCGACTACGTCCCGACGCGTACAGTTTTCTCAGACTCTTTTTCACAAAACTCGTGAAACATAATATATATCGTTAAACATAAGAAATAAGATCCAAACACCACGATAATTACACGATCCGGGGAGAGGAAAAAAACGATTCGCCAGAGACCGAGTCGATGAAATTGTGAGACGTCCATAACATATAATGTCTAAATCGTTTAATTTTTCGTTGTGGAATATTACTTAAAATAACATAACGTAGATTATTATAATATAAAAAATACTAAATAACTACACGACGAGGTGTAAAATTTTGAAAGAGAATTATATTGTCACGAGTTTTTTTTTTTCGTGAAAACTGACTTTGTCTCGTTTCTTGGGTTATACGCTACTTATACAATATTATAATATACAGATTCGAAGAAGACGGCGCGAGTATGTTATGGACGAGAAACGATAAAAAAAAATAAATAAATAAATGATAATAATATTGTTATCATGGTGGAAAATATACTTACATATTATTATTATGCTCGTATTTATCGACGAAACGTATTTTGGCTCGCGTTCGACGTACGATGTCAATTTGAACAATAAATAATATCGTCTGTGCTAAACGGTGTACGGTGTATACTCGTATTATTACGTAGTATAATATTATTATATATTATACTATTTATTATCGTCGATAAATCAACTTCTTGTGCGTATACAATTTTGTAATCTAATTTTGAAATAATGAACACCGACAGCACTCCGACGACTATAGACGCGTACATAATTTCTGAAAAGTGGTTTCAATTCGTAGCCACGCGGTATACATTTTAATACCTACTTAATATTTTATAACGATCATTTTCCCGAAGTCGCGTTTTTCCCTAGGCCAGATTTTTTTCTGCACGACCGAACTACATAAACTCGCTTATATAATATTACGTTATTATTATCATAACGATACGAAAAAACTGCATATTATACCTATTATAATAATAATATTATTTAAAAATTTCGTCACGATTTCCTTGTTGTCCGCGCGTTTTTTCCCCTTACTGTTTCATCGTCGAATCAAATCAAATCAAATCAAATTTTATTATTTCATTTAATAACTCTTGACGGCCCGGTTCTCTTAACTGCCCGATAAATCCCACATCGCGTAAACCGTATATATATAAAATGTATATACTTTCGGTATGGCCAGTTTTTATTTCGTTTTCGTGCCTCGAGTACATACTCGTATTATTCGTTTTAAATTTTCCCTCGTACCTATTATCCAATTCGATATTATAAAATATTCGCGTCGTTTTCGTCAAATCTGCGTATAATAATTTACATATATGAATAATAGGCCTGCATTCAAATTATAAAATGTAATTAGTAAAATATTTATTAATATATTGTCACGTTTGGGTAATTTAAAAGTAATAATATAATATAATATTGTATATCTATCCTGTCTTTTTTTTTTTAAAAAAAATTTTTACCCTCATTTAAATAAACGTTCAAATTACTTTTCCGTTGCTGTTGTGTGTCATTTCATTTAAGCGACTAATGTAAAAAATAAAAATATTTATTTTACATTTTCTACAAACTTTAAAAAAATATATATATTAAAGAGTCAAATATATTTTTTTTTTAGTTTTTAAACGAATATACTCATCGTTTTGTAATAGCTTAAAAGTTACAATAATTCATTTTGCGAAATATAATATAAATGGTTAAACTTCTATTGCGTTTGCTACGCTTGATAAAATATAAAAAATACAAATTTTAGTATGCTTAATATCAGAAAATTAAAATATATTTTTCGTAGACAAATTCGTGTAATAAAACAAAAAATACAATCGAAATGTAAAAAATAACAAAATATGGTCTGATGGTACAATTAATTTTTTCTTTTTAAATTCATTAAAATGTAATTAAAAAATAAATAATAATAAATATTTTATACCGTTGTTATCTTGTAAACATGAAGTACGCTAATATATGATAATATTATCGTAAATTTTGTAGAATATTGAAAATATTACAAAGAAAATCAGTGGTATTTAAGATTTTTTTTTTCCTAGAAAGTTTTGAATGTTCAATTTATAACATATAAAAATACTTAATAAAATAATAATAAAAAAAAAATCCAAAGATAAAAATGCTAAACATTTTATGGTAAAAGTACATTTTGAAATGATTTCCATATTAATATATACGGTTAAATACTAATAAGAAAAGAATTCCAATATTGTTTTTTTTTCGCGGTTGAACGAAACGGGATTTATAGAAAACTTCTGTACGCATCGAAGCGATGAGATTGGCTTTTAATTAACAAAAGCCTCCTTGACGGAAATCGTAGAAACCGATAAGTGAATTCGTTTCCTCCAAAAAACTTTTAGTTCCATGAGCTTAACGAGTGACTTTACTTTTATATTTTAAATTGACTTATTCATCTAATAACTTCATCTTTTCTATGTCAAGTCAATCTATTAAAACTTTAATAACAGAAATAGACCATAGCACAATATATTATATATAATATATATCATAAAAGGAAAATATAATTATGAGTTTATAACCGATGAACTTTTCAGCATAATATTACAACACTGCAGGTTTCATCCGAGATGGAAAATCTTTAACGTTTAATAATAAGGTACGAATGGAACTATTATTATAATATAATTCGTAGAAGCTAAATTACATTTGTCTTTTTATTATATTACACAATAACTATTATATAATATAAGTCTATTACGATGAAAATTTCAGAATAATAATAATAATAATAATAATATTTTTATTTATTTTATTATATTTAATATAGAATCGGAATGCAAGTATAGTATAGGGGAAAAAGAAAAACAAGTCTATACAGTAAATAATTACTTTTATACTTTGATGCTTTGATAAACGAATGAAATTCTTTTACGACTTTTTATTTTGCTGCAGCGGTTGTCTCTTGTCTGTTTCTATACGTTCCATCACGGTAGTCTAAAACAAAATAATGAAATGCCGACTCCGGTAATAATATAATAATAATAATAATAATAATAATAATAATAATAATAATAATAATAATAATAATAATATGTATATGCAATAGAATTTAGAGAATTTCATCGGTAGAACTATGGATGGTAACTATAAATCTTTAATGTGCAAATAACGTTGGAAGTTTTTACTTGTAGACGGAAATTGACTGCTTCCAAAGTAATTTACTTAAAAACTAAAACTATATAATATATAGTTGGTATATTAATTAAATCCAAGTCGTGTCTGAGATCCCGAATACGTTATGTATACGACAATTTGCACCGTATAATAATAATAACGATATGTAATGTACAAAATGTGTAGAACTGTAGACATTTTATTTGATTATTTTTACAATACATATGACTGTATGGATGTTTTAATTCCAATAATCGATATATTGAAAATTTATTCATTTTATAAGTACATTTAAAATCATGGATTATTATTTTTATGCGCGTAATAAATTTATTTTATTTTTCATATTATAGTAATAAATTTGCAATTTTTGTCCGATACAAAAGCGTTTGTGTCGAAACGAAATATTTCCTGTAAATTTGTTATTAATTGAGTTTACTGTACTATTATTACTATGAAAACATATAATATTATAAACGCATTTCCCATTAATCTCGTATTATAATAATCGCTCGTCAATATATATTGAATAATTCCGAACTATTTGAGTACGCATACCGATTAATTTCAATTTCAAAATTATATTATAAATGTCTGCATATTTAATTTTGATTAAACTATATTTTATATTACTTTTATTATTATTATTATTATTATTATTATTATTATTATTATTATTATT
>JAIUCT010000011.1:5759814-5792767 GCA_021307375.1 Tetraneura akinire
TTATTATTATTATTATTATTATTATTATTATTATTATTATTATTATTAACGTTTTGTATTTTTTTGTTTATAGAAATTATTATAGAAAAGTAAAGAACAGATAATTTATCAGATTATAATTTGTACGTTTAAATTTTTTTTTTTTTTAATCGTCTAATTTTTTTTCTCCCTTCTCAAATGCTAATGTTATTACTCATTATGAAAAGAAGTTACAAAACAGAAAATTATGTTTACCAAACCAACTATTCGAAAACTAATTGTTTGAAACTACATTTTTATGTTATGAATATTAAAATGATCGAAATAACAACATATTAAATAATAAATTATTCTTCACTATGATTAGTTATCAATAATTAGAATATAGAATTGGTATTGTTATAATAAATTTTGAACCTTTATCCCTAAATTTGGTGAAAAGAAAAAATCATATGAAAATTTCGTATTATTATCATTTTATTCACTAATTAAAACCGGTAGATTTCATATTTGACGTTTTTGTTTTTTTGTTTTTGTTTTTTAATTGATAGTTTTCAAATATTGCTTGTAAGTTTAAGGACACATTACTCCATTATAATGATAATTTAAAGATACAGTGCTTTGTTTATCCTAATTAAAAAAATTAATTTTGTAAATTGTAAACAATGACGGTAGTGGAATTCCAAAGACCTTATATAAGATATAGGTAATAATCAATATAATATATATTTTATATTTTTAATAGAATTATTAAAGGGTTAACATGAACATAATATAATATATGGTAATATGTATACGTATAAACTGCGAAAAATTCCATAATCGGATATAAGTTTTTTTGAATAAATAATAATAATATATTGTAGAACAGCTATATACTTAAACATTTTCAACCATTTGAAAATTTTTTTTTTTTGAAGTGCTACGCCATTAATTATGGCGTTTTTAATTCTTTATTATTCAAATACGTATTTCATGAATGAATAAATTTACAAACCAATTTAACTTTTTATTGTTACCAACTAGTGTGTGAAAGTTCATAACAATAAGTTTGTTGATAATTAATAAACGATTAAAACCTATGTACAAAAAAGACTAAAATTATTAATTATTATAATTACACATAAACATTTTATAAAGGAATAAATTATTATTTTCTAATTGGGATAAGTTTTATTCGTTCATTATATTATACATGTTTAATGTTTATAATAATAATAATGTACGTAAACATAAATTTTTTAATGATTTAAGTTTAATTAGTGTTAACACAATATTATGAATTTAAAATTTTTTAATACGAGTACTTCTTTGTTTTATATTATGGTATAATATATATATATATATATATTTTTTTATTTCATGCATTTAAATTTTAATTAATATTAAAAGAATAATACTTAGAAAAACAAAATCAAATATTAAAATATTTATTTTCGTTACAATTCGACTATAACATAGTTACACGAATATTCTAAGGCTATATTTCATTATAATACCTAAATAGATTTATTTTAATAAAATTATTATATATTTTTTTTAAATAAAATTTTTTTCGAATTTACTATACCTAATTAAAAGTTAAACTAATAATCGTAAAATTTAAAAATAATAATTAATAAATATATAAATTCATCATAAAATAATATTTTTTTCTTAATTTAGTTTCCCTGTAAATATTAACGAGTTATTACAATTTATTAGTATATAGAATAATCTTAATACACTATAGATAAAATTATACATGCTATTACTTATCAATTATAAATATAATCCAAAATATTACGTTATAATACAAATATGAAAATGAAATTTTATTATTATTGATAGTTAATAAATTAATATTGTTAAAAGGTCAAAATATTATGTCAACGGAGTGAATAAATTTAATATATTTACTCCCGTTACTAATGCATATAATATGTTTTAATTATACATTTACCGATCAATTAAATAATTTACATAGATAATTTTAGAAGTTCATATCTGCATAATGTAAATGCATTGAAATAATAATATAATATGTAGGTAATGAAAGCGGTCACATGGTAAAACTTGACACCAGGTATACGGTTAGTGTAATATACATATATTATATAATAGATATAGGTATCCTACCTATTTCATGAAACTATTTTTATGTGACAGCTGAAATGTATAATTTTACAAATTTATTATACCTTAAGTAACATATTAAATAAACAATATCAGACTATACGAATCGTATAATAACAATAAAATAAATCCTTTCTCACTATATAATTTAATAATAAATTTCTTCCCAATTTTAATAATAAAAATATGAAAATTAACATACTAATATAATATAATAGTAATCATTCTGTACCTAATAATTATTCAAATCAATTTATTTCATACGAATAAAAAAAACATAAATATTTATTAAATTTGATAAAAAAGTTAAATTAACTTTTTTTAAATATTTTACGTATGAATGAGGTACGAAAATTAATAATAAATATATTATATATATGTGTGTGTTATTATCGTATTGGTAAATATACGTACGATTATTCATATAAATTGTTTGTTTATCGTAGATTCTTCTGTAGAAAATAAATTTCTGTATTATAAATTTAACATAATATTTGAATATTTGCATACCGAGAAGTAAGATTTGTATAATAGTTTTGTCGTTAATAATAAGGAACGAGGATATGTTATTATGATAATAAATGAGATAGCAGCTCATGTACGTTTATGCAAACGTTTGAGTATACATTTTATGAAAGCAAAAAAACAAAAATACAAAAAAACAATAATTAATTATTAAAATAATCTTTAAATGTAATACGATATATTATTATGAATAATTTTTTTCCAATTATATATTTGATTACACGAGTAAAAATGTTATTTGATATATTTTATTTGTTTTATTATATTTTTATGTCGGCCATTGATATTGATTTCATTTTAATTGTGCATCAAAATGGAATATTGTTAAAAATAAAATAAAATAAAATAAATAATAATAAATAAAACAATACAGAAAGTAATAAAAAAAATAATTCTACCGTAAACATATTAAATCAAATGAAATAAATCCAAATTATTACATTATTTCCGCAACAACTAAAATATGATACTATTTTTATTTTTTTTGTTTTTTATTTTTTTTATTAAATACCTACTTTAACTTCCCCGAAACGATTTTTTAATCTCCGATATTCTGATCATTAAACTTATAAAAAAATTTTAAACAATAATTATATTTGTAATTTTACTGAATACCCAATTTAATTGTACGAGAACGTGATGTCTAATTGATTAACATTATTATACCGTTGTTTAATTTTAGACTGTATTATGTGAATTGAACGTCTAAAACGAGCACGTGATTTATTTTTCGATATCCGATTAACGATACACTTTGTCCGTTGTCGAATGAGTAATCGTGTGAATTAACCACGATGAAGCGTATATATGACATTTAAACATTGACAATGATATAGTCCGGAGCATTATATTTTTCCATTATCCAACTATAATGATCGTTTCGAAAATGAAGGCTTTAAGAACACAACGAATCGATATAATATCTTTTACTAGAAAAGTCGAATAAAAAATGTCGTTGTAAGGATAATGCTCATGAAAAAATAGCGTTTTATTAAAATTAAAATTAAAATGCAACGGTAAATCTTTAAAATAGCGACGTTCAATCAGACGTTTACTATAATATTATAAATATAAGTGATTGATATTTTGAAATGTTTAACAAAATGCAAGTATTTTATTTAAGTTTAAAAATAAAAATCACAGTTCAAAAATTTCATCTTGCATTATTATATATAAAATATCTATGAATTATATACTTTATTAATTATCGGCAATATCAAGATTGTCAAATTAATTCCTTATTAATTATTATATAGAAATAAAGACTAGGTATTGAAATATTCGAAAATTCACTTCTACAAAGTACCAACTAGATCCGATTCCTCATGGTAATCGAACTACAATTCATACTACCAAAAAAAGTGATTCTGTTCTTTTAAGAACACAAATATTACAAAATTTTGTAAAATTTTACAATTTTGAAGCCTATATATAAAAAAAAAAAAAAAAATGTTTATAACATTTAACACGTACGTGTTAACATCTTATAATATCTTAACATGAATTAAAATTAATTTTTATCTGCGATATTAAATACCAAAGTTACAACAATATTATAATAAAAATCCATATAAATTTTATATTTTTTCGACTTCAATAAAAGTATCAAACTATCAACTTTAAATAGGTAAATCTTAAAAAAAAAAAAAAAAAAAGTTATAATCATTTAAAAATTTCATCACTTGTGTATCTACATTTCAACATTAAATTAATTTGCAAGACCGTATAATTTATATTCCAAGAGTTATCTTAAATATTATCTGAAATAAAAATTAGTTTTGCTGATATGAGATATTTTAAGTGTATATGAATAAAATATAGACTGTATAAAATAAGTAAAATTGAGTTCTTCAAAATTATAGTTTCCACGAATTTCACCGTCTATCTGTTATTTTTCAATCGTTTTTTCCATTTATTTAAAATACTATTTTGAAATTCAAAATATGACCTATATATAAAGTATTAACTATATTATGGATACGATTCTCTACAAAAGAACATACCCAATCGGACCACGTTTATTACTCAAAAAATGACTTCAAACGTATAAAACACACACACACATCATCGTAAAATAAATCGTTACGTTCAGAATCTCAACTAGTATATTATAAGATGTTATACCATTTTATAATATATTATTATACTTTTTACGTGTACATTCTTGGTGATTTTTAATAAAATTGTATATTTTAATACGATTTCGAGCCGTATACGCATCACGTATTACAACGAATATGAATGTCATATATTAACATATTATATGGCCAATAATGTTATTTGGGCAATTTTATTTTCCAACGATTCTAACGTTTTAAACAATTCATTTTCAAATATTTCCTAGTGACCGTTTGAGGACTTTATATTATACTAGCTGAATTATCCGTCGTTACCGGGTTTAATTATAATAATGTAACCTAGTAACCCGGATAGTTTTTCAAAATTTTATCTACAAAACTTCTTTGTATACAACGTTCTTCACTGATTTATTAGTAGGCAAAAAATCACCAAGCTACTAGGTGAGCTTACGCGTGAGCAAGCTACTCTACGTAGCCCATGTGAAAAACAGTTTTCTCGCAAGTCTATATTTCTGCAAATTTGAGAGTCTGGCCTTGAGATTTGTTTATAGCCATTGCAAAGCAGCTTTGAGGGTAAACTGTAAACGTTTAAATTCGAACGGAAGATCGTTCGGAATTAAAGGAATTCGTGGTACAAACACAGTTTCCCCTTTCTCACATCCAGTTAAAATTGTCGCTTCCACTATATTGCGATATAAAGCTTTGACTTTAAGCCTGATCCCATTGCACAGTTTAGGTGGTTACAAATTTCGCGACAACATTATACCTAGGTGTGCCTATACGCAGAATAAACCTATATAGTACTTGCTAGAGTGACCTGTGAACTGCGCACATTTAGGTTGATTTCTAATACTAAGGTTCAGGCTTGGCGGCATTTTCTGTTTTTTACTAATAAAGTTTATTGATGTTTATATGTTTTACTGAGTATGTATACTTAATTAAAAAAAAATCGGAACAAAAAAAAAAGGTTTTAAATTTTTACCCCGTTTAACCCCCCCTAGGGGTAGAATTTTGTAAAATACTTTCTTAGCGGATGCCTTACGCCATAATAACTATCTGTATGCCAAATTTTAGCCCTATCAATCCAATGGTTTGAGCTATGCGTTGATAGCACAGTCTATCAGCTTACTGCTTTATATATACAGATGATTTTATACGTAGTTATATTTTTGTCGAATAGTTGTAGGCGTATTATATAATATATTATTTGATATACGACGTGTCTATAGTACGTCATATTGTTATAATATAATATTATTTATATTATAAATAACGATAACCATGTACGTATTTTCAAAAATATGATTATAAAAATAAAAACGTGTTAATTAAAAATATTAAACTATCAGACAAATAATTCGAGTTTTCGTCTCTTTTTGGCAAATATTGGTTTATAACTACGTCTACCGTCGAGTAAAATTTATCTCTATAACCTCACACATAAATTTATACTTAAAATTATATTATTGTAATATTTTTGTACTACGACAAATTGTCGCACGATCAATATTGTCCGTAAACTTTATTACGTAAAGTACATGAAAAGTAAACTTACCTAAATTTATACGTTAAATGAAGAATTATTTTCACAGTCTTCGCGCGTCAGTCTCATAGTGTAAACTCGAAACTCGAAACGATCGACTGATGGAATGTTGAATGATACAATAAGATATTAATTTTAGAAATAAATAAATAATAATATTATGAGTATATTGATACACCCCTGGCAATAAAATTACTACTCGAGTAACGAATTATTATCATAATATACGAGTAGGTATACGTCTATAATACGCGATCCTGTATTGATTTCTCTTTAACGGTTCGATTTCCATTTTCATCTATTATAATGGATGATGAAAATGGAAATCGAACCGTTAAAGAGAAATCAATACAGGATCGCGTATTATAGACGTATAAATAATGTAGAGTGATGCGTTAAAACATAATATAAAAGAGTCGAGGATTTTACAAAAAGAAAAAAAAGAAAAGTCTATAAATAACTGGAGTAAAGACACACCAGTCACCGTGCTCAGATGTGGACTATACATAATACTTACTGTTGAAAAGTAATCAAACTTTATATATATAAAAGTATAGATATATATATATATATATATTGGACATTAGATATATAATATATATATGAGAGTAGACGTGTGTAGTAACGTAGTGAAATGTGTACTGACATTTGGAAAACGACCGCAACTATTGTACGTTTACGATCGGTTTGCAAAAAAAAAAAAACAAGTGCAAAATTACCAAATCAAAATTGAAAATTATATATTAACACGATAATAGATTTATAATAAAATAATATTATTATGTGTATAATTATTAATATTATTAAATAGTTAGCGAAATACTTGTAAATTGCGACTGGTTTAATGTTTAAAGAGTTCAAAAAATAAATAAATAAATAAAAATAAAAAATAATAATATTCATAATAAAATATGCTAATAAATTATAATTTTTTTTTTTAAATTTACCTCTATATTATTTATAGATTCGTCGCGAACGATACAATAATATTTAAATAATCGTTATAACTTTTCAAGGCAGTAACTGACGGGGGGGTCCAGGGGTCCGGACCCCTCCCGAAATTTTTCCAAAATCTATATTTTTTAATATTACATAAATTATTAAAAATTTACTATCCAATAGTAGTTTTATAATTATTATTAAATGTTATATTATAAAATAAAATAAATTATATTTCAGAATACTCGTATTTTATGTCAACGGAGAAAATCTAATAATCAGTAAAATTTTCAAACCATAAAACCCAAAACTGCCAATTTTATCAAACATTACATACATAAAAACGAGAATTTTATGAAATTCTCAAAGTCCTATATTTCGTAGATATTAACGTAACGGTTTCAATATTTCACCACATTATATAGTAGCTACGTGAACACTCAATAAAATATTTAAGTCTCAAAATAGCCCGAGTTATCATGTGAAATATTGAAATTATTAAATTCGTCGAAATTTCAGTTTTCGTGAAAAATGCCGTTTTTCGTCATTTTATTACCGTTTAGGGTCAACTTTGATAAATTCGAAAAATTACCTAAATAATGTACCAATTACATCTACTTTCCAACCGGAAACATATAATTCTATTCGTGAAAATCGGAGCATTATTTCGGGTAGTAAAAGTGTCTTCAGACCAAACAAAAAAAAAAAAAAATAATACACACACATCATTGTAAAACCAATACATTCTTCGCTTCGCTCAGAATCTAAAATTGGACCCCCCGAAAATTTTTCTCAGTTACGGCCTTGTAACTTTTAACAATCGTCGTGTAAAATATATAAAATTAAATTAAAAAAAAAAAAAAAAAAATACGATACTCCTATATAATTTCTATCTTATAAAGAGATGTACGCTGCATATATTATACGAAACCACCGACTACTGCCGAGCAAGTCTTAAGACGACGTCTTTTATACGACTTCAGAATATAATTTATATATATATATTGTAGGACACGAAATGCTTTTAAATTTGTTTCTCGCCGAAAATTACTTCGCCGTCTCGTGTATATATCGCGCGTGTTTTACGCGTTTTTAAACACAGCTCGTGTATAATATTATAACGTACACGACAGACAGACTCATTAATTATATTAGTGAAACGTTTAAAACGACAGTAGCTCGTAATTCAAAGTTTGAGATGTAGTTTTAAATTTATGACGTCGTATTGTCCGTTTAAAAACTTAAAAATAATGAACGAAAAAAAAAAAAACAATAAAGTTTCGTTTCTTATAATATATTATATATTATACCTACGTAATAATATTATGTACAATATACAGGACGAAAACATAATAACTTACAAAAGTTATTAAATATTTATTAAGGGCCTTTAATAAACGCGTAATAATAATACGATTTTAATATAATAATATAGAGACGTGTATTAAAAGTGTGAAATATAACGTATATACCTACGTGCAATCTAAAAATAATAATAAATATAATGTAAATAAGTTATACCTAGCTATAAGACGTGTTTTCATATTATTTTTTACTCTCATTCCGCGATATTAAATTTATGCGTCGCCTTGCATTTTTTTTTTAGTTTATGACGAAAACGTTTTAACGGATATAATATTATAATATAGAGTCCAAACAAAATATTAATTATTTACCGGTTGTTTCTTGTATTATATAATATAATAAGTTAAGTAAAGAAGATTTTTTTTATTTTATTTTCAAAATTTCTATAATAACAATTATTAATATCGCACACAACGAAATCGTTTTACAAAAATTTAATATTTAATATTATAAATTGAAACGGAGCGTCTCGTAATACTGAGACGACCGTCCGTGGAAATGAAAACAGTTCTTCTTCTGGTAATCACGTTCCTTTATTTGATAAAAAGCTTACCAAGATATCGGGCCGGCTACTTCGCGGTAAAATAAAAGTTTGCTTTGTCCTAGTACTCTGTCTCGAGCTATGGCTCCTTCCAGAGATATCCAGCGTATTGCGGTGTCATTTTTTTATTTAATAACCACATGGTTTTGCCCGCGGTTTCACCTCCTGCGTGCTGTTGTACTCGTTATTTTCTGTTTAGCCTATCAGACCTGCGTGTAGTATATAAGTATACGCCGGTATTACCTATGTTGCCCTATCTGTATTATAATAATAATTATTAGGATTAATATTAACATAATAATATAATAAAACGAAAATTGCACTATACGAACTACTAAACTTAGTAATACTTAACTAATATTAACGTATATTAGTTTAACGTCTATAATGCACGCCGTGTTACGAATCTAATAATAGTAATTATTAATGCATATTTCTGCACGATGGATATCTGCGAATATAATATTATACCCATATTGATAATAACTTTCGAATAAGTTCCGAATCGCAAATATTTCGATAAACAGGTAGGTATTTAATCATTTACATCCGTTCGCTTTTCATATTATTGTGTGTGAACTTTACCAATAACATAGTTTTGACTATATGAACAGGCGCATAATATTATATATTATATTGTATTATTATTAATTATTGCGCGCATTGATGGTGGATTTTCAAATACGAGTTTAGAACGTTCGTTTACCTTTACGTTTATCGAAAATTGTACCTACGTGTTATGACTATAAGCGTATCGAAATTTAAAACTGAATAAAATATAATTTCTTCGCGCGAAATACATTTTTTTTTTTTTTTTTTTTTTTTTTTTTTATCATTATTGTACGTTTTATTTTTAAAAATACGATATTACTCGTTTACTTATGAAATATAAAACGATTACACGTCAGAGGATAATAACATATAATTTTATATTATACCGCGGTTAAAGGTTTTAGGATCGAGACGTTGTAAATGTATACGTTTATATTATATTTGTATAAAAGTAAACCATTAAAAATTCAATACAAAAATATATAATATAATATTCGTGAATGGTAAATAATAAGTAATATAATTATACTAAAATCGGGGGGCTAAAGCATTTGATGGATACTTTGTCAAAAATGTGATAAATGATCAACATTTTCAAACGAAATGTTTTTGTAAAAGGTATTAAAATAATTTAATTAATTAAAAATTAAAATCGTATAATTTGTCCTATCCATATACCTAAATCTTCTGTAAACGAAGAATATATCTACCCTCCGGACGAGTGCTTTTCTCACAAATCCTTGAGACGCGGTTGTTGTCAAACATTGAATAATATACTACTAATATTCGTATAATTTATACGTAAATAATTACATTGATAAATATACGCATCACTTTGGAATATTATTATGAAGGTCGACGATTCACGTTTATTTAATATTGAATTAGATATAATTTATCTCTAAATAAAATTAAGATTTTGAAATGTGATTATTTAAACTAATAATATTAGACAAACGAATAATCATATTATTACCTATATCACTAAAAAAAAAAAAGTTTCTATAGCCATTTTTTTTTTTAAATTGCTTCAAATTCTTTTTTTATTCAAGGTGACAATTTTTATAAATTTATTTTATTTAAAGTAAAAGTTAAATATTCTACGTCATTATTCTATTGTAATAATTTAATTTTTTTTTTTTTGTATTATGACATGCAATATGTATCGATATTACTCTCAAGTAAAAACTCAACTTTATAGTTGAAATTGAAAAAACAATTAATTATATATACCTAACTACTCATTATATTATGTTTAAATTAATTTTTCCCTTCGTGATGTAATAATTTCAATAATTATAATAAATTACGTAGATTTATTTGGTTCTTTTTTTAACTAAATGAATAAAATTCGATCTTAATGAAACTAACGAAGTCGACTTATCAAAATTATTTTCATAAAAATATACTCTTTGAATTGATAATCTTAAAATTTCATATTCACAAAATAGAAAGTATTTTTATGAAACGTAAATAACTTTTTTTTTTAACGTAAGTATAAACGTAATTTTAAAATTTTAATTTTTCGCGGAGTTATTACAATATTAGCGAATATATCCTGTACATACTTGTATACAATATTATACGAGTGTAATATTATTTAACGACGTTTTGACGTTTGTATATTGGTTAATAAAAACAAAAAAAATATATAGAATATTATATATATAGGTTAGGTTTGTTTCATTAATATTTTTATTTATTTGATGATGAAAAAAACTTCAATCCGAAAAAATGAAATTATTATTATTATTTTTTTCATACTCGTTATTTTTGTATTTATAATAATATTAATATGTAATCACACGCCGAACGAATACTAATTTTGTCGGTAGAAATAGCATAGACCGAAGATAATATTTTTATTTTTATTTTCTTTTTGTCTTTGTTGGCCGGCGACAAACGATATCCGATTAATTCAAATAAATATATGACAAATCGTTAATCTCTTCGTTTTATTTTATTGATCATATTTTAGTCCGCTGGTCGGGTTTGCGATTGTCCTAATCGGTCGAGTCTTTATAATTTATAAAGAGATTATGCCATTATCGTTTTATTATTATACAGGCATAAGCAAAATACAAAATAATATATAAAAACGTTTAATCACTAGGATTATTTTCGATTATTATTCTAATCTGTGACCCGCGATAATATTGATATTAAATTTATTGTGAAATAATATTTAGCCGAATCGCCTGATTTAATATTTTACTCTTTATAACACAAACGTAAATAATTAATTATTACTAATATTTAATAATTTTATTAAATTTTCTAAAAACGTTTCATATTGTTACCTGACGTTAGTGTCAGCATAATATTTTCATAATCAACAAACACAAAACCCGCTATGTCATGTTGATAATAATACACATAAATTTAACCATTTTTTTTTTTTTTTTTTACGAGTCTTCCGCGAAATTTGGCGTCTGCACTCAGGTGTGTAACCGAATGGTCGTATTATTTTATATAAAGTTTGAAAATTAGAATGAAATATTCCCATAAATTATAATTTTGTGCCACTCGGTGAGAGAACAGTTGACGTTAGAATAAAACGTTTTGAAGAAAATAAAAAATATAATTGGCAAAATTTTTAATGTATTTTATTAAATAATATATGGATTTTATTAGAGTTCGTAATAAGTCGGTCATCACGCTTAATTCGTAAAATATTAAATACATAATAAATGTATATTAAAAATTAAAATATTTATAATTTTAAAATAGTACAAGATAATAGGTACATAATATATTAATTAACGAAATAAATATTGTCTTTGTCACCTCGTTTGAGAGGTGTTAAATATTATCAAAACGTATGACGTCTGTCCTATCCTTACGATAAATCATATAATTTATTATTAAAATCATTCCGTGAAAGTATAAAAAAAAAAAAAAATCGATTTTTATTTAACAAAATGTGACTATATCGGCAGTGAAATCTATGATATCCGTTCATTTTTATCATCTTATATTTGTGTCAAATTTTATTTATTGAACTTATATAATATTAAAATTTAAAACTCGCTAAATATGAATAATGTATATTCACTCTTAAGACTTGAGTTGCGTATACAATTTTTAAGTCGTATCGTATATTTTATTATATTTCATGTATTCCTAGATAAAAATCATATAATATACGTACCTACGTTACATAAATTCAAATTTCGAAATTTTTTAATATATTATAATATATTCATATACGTATAACCCTAATTACCCCTTTCCGATAAATTCATATTATTTCCGTTTTATTTCTATTTTTTGTAACTAATAAAACTTATCATAAAATAATACATAATATTATTGTAATACTGATCCAATAAGAATTTAAAAAAAAAACGCAAGAATTTTTATAAACAACTATTTTTAGTATGTTTTTATGCATTTATTTTTTTATAATTTAATACCGAAAAATTACTATATAGGTAAAATTTATATAAAAAAAAAAAAATGGTTTATATAGTTAAAACCGACTAAACTTTTGGATTTCTAACATTTGATCAACGTTTGAAGTTTAGTTATATATATAGTTTTATAAATTTACAATATTATTATTATTCATTTATTTATTTATTTATTTATTTATTTATTTATTTATTTATTTATTTATTTATTTATTTATTTATTTTTTCAGCTTTCGCGTACGGCGGCGAAGAACACGGACCGCGTTTCGTGATCGAGCCTCCCGTGTCGGTTTTCTTCTCGAATGCGACCGGGGCTCGCGTGGAATGCGCTGCCGAAGGGACACCTAGGCCGTTGGTCCGATGGCAACTGGTACGCGACGGTTCCACGGTAGGTGACGTCAGGGATTTGATGCGAGTGGACGATAACGGGACTTTGATATTTTCACCTTTTGCCGAACATCAATACTCGCCTGAAGTGCATTCGGCGGCCTACAGATGCGTGGCTCACAGCCGTGCCGGCACCATAGTTTCCCGTACGGTCCAAGTCAGGGCTGGTAAGTATTTTGCGCTAACCTAACCGTATAATAATTATAATAACCTTAAGGCGACTTCACACAGCTTGCGGAGAAACGTGATTTCCGAAAGAAAAAAATTCTAAAGCTGTGTGATTGGTAGAAAATTATGGTTAGCCGCTGGTTAACCGCAATTTACCTCACCTATACCGCTTATACCGTATAGTTGAACTCAATTCTACTAAAACCGTGATGTATCACGTTTCACGGTAAGCTGTGAAGGTGCCTTTATTATAATATATATTCACAACGTATTTAAAGTCGGTATCACAACTATGTAGCCCGTCGTGTCATGTGCCAATTGCATCGTCTTTGTAGGTTAGGGTACAACCTTTTAGTTTTAAGTGACCCTTTCCCTGATATTTGTCAACTATTTAATTTTAAAGTTTGTTTTTATTTAATACAGTCCACTATCATTTATTTTCATAATTATTATTATTATTACCCTAAATTATCTGTATTTCTTTTCCTTGTAACTTGTAAGTTTCATACATCTACTCCTTCCTACCTTCCTTGTAACTAATCATTTTTATTTATTTTTTCACTGGGCATTGAATATTTTTACGTGAACGCGGTCCAACGCAGAATTTTATAGAACGGCCGTTTCACACCAATGAACTATAAGATAATATCTTATAGTTATCTTATAGTTCAATGTTTCACACAAGTATGATTTTTATCAATTAAAAATTCAAACATTATTATCGTACCTATCTGCAATATAACTAAATACGTGATTCGTCATAAATGAGCAATATCGTATTTGATTTGTATTATGGGTAAATTGTTTTCAATTTTGTTAATTTCAATTAAACTTATAATCATTACCAAGGTATGTTATTAAACATTTACCATTTGTAAAAAAAATGGCCATACTCACTTCTTAAATCATATTACGACACGACGGACGATGTAGCTGCAGTGATATCGCGTTAAGAATTTAATGGCATTTGGTCATGATAACTTCAAGATACCCGAGCACGGGTTAACGGTTACATTTAATGTTGCACCGAAAATCTAATATAGGTTTATCGGATATCCTCCCTGTCTCCGCCACGTGTATTATAATATTATAATGTAATATAGCGTTGCTTTTTGGCGTACGTTTGGGGTTGCAAGAAAACGCGCGTTTGCAATATCTAACGATTTATACGTCCGCAGGGTCCGCGGGTCGCAATATGAAACAAAAACGATTTTGCAATTTCTGATATATTAAAAATTTTAAATTATTATTAAATTATTTAATTTAATATCAAAAAACAATCGTTTTACATATTTTTAATAAGACATTCACTTTTTTTCTTTTACAAAATAATAATAAATTTAAATTTGATGACTAAATAATAATCGTTTATGCGGAATATTATGTTATATTTTCTTTTTTTTTTTTTTAAATAATATTAAACTTATATAAATAAAAGTTGAATACTATTGGTGGGAGTGGAGGAAAATTTTCTACGAAACTAAAATTTAATATAATACAAGTATAATCATTTACAATAGTTTCAACCCAAAATTACAATGCAGCTGGTGTTGCAGGTTATCATCTACACGCGTCAAATATAATATAGGTAACTAAATATTGGTAACACACTAACAAGTAAACCGAAAGTTGGATATAATATATTTATGTAGTTATGTATATATAAATACTCTTTGGAACAAAAGGATAATATAAACATAGTCATAATACTCGTACATCTCTCGTACATACTCCTATATCACTTTATTTATTTTATAATGTTGAAACGGAGCGTCCTATCCTAGACGTTCGTTACGTAATGATAAGTCTGGTTTTTTGGTAATTAGTATGCCTTTTATTTCTCTGTAATATAATAATAACATACAATTTATAGGGATCGTGTGTAAGCGCCACCCGTCGAGGCTTATAGAAGCGAACGGACAGCAACTTCGTTATTACAAGTATTGTTGGGGGGTTGGATCCGTGCTTTCTATTCACCAAATAGCTGATTGAAGATTTCTTGGTGACTGATTGAGAGGACTGACTGATTGTGTCAAAAACGTTGCCCTTTTTTGTTTTTGACACTCAAACGGGTTCCCGTTATTGGTTGGTTGTTTTCTCGTTCTATATGTATTTACAACAGCATTCTCTCGTAGGTATTTGCATGGACGACATCGTTGTAGTAGGCGTCTTGTAACAGAGACGGTGTTTTACTCCATAACATTGTCATTTTATTCTTCTTATCTTCGTATGGAAAACGCCTATTTGGTAGAATTTTTATTTGGTACTCTTAGGTTTCTGCCGTACCTTGTAAAGGGGATGATAGTAGTCGAGGCAATTGGCTGTATTTCGCAGCGGCGGTCAACCGTCCGCTGTCGATGCCTAGCTAACGGTGCTTAACACCTCGGTAGCTTTCGCGAATGTCACGCCGAATACACCACACACGTCCCCCCTGTCATTTTATTGAAAATTACTCATTAAAAATCTCGCCCGTTGTTTATCTTGCGAATACCTCGGCAAACAGTGTCGAACAATGTTTGGAGGGGGGATGGAAAAAATGATTACTTTTTGAAATTAATTTTCTAACGTTTAAAAATTCAGTTTCGGACTGTGCGGAGAGTGAAAATTTACAGTAATATTTTACATTATATATAGGTACACCTAATCGATACTTGTTCGGAACGACGTGAATAACACATAATAAGGATGAAATTTTTATTACTGACCCTTTACGTATAATATTCCCGAAGTGTATTATGTAAAACACGAAAATTTCTAAACTGTACGTACGAGTATGTACCGCGGTTACATATATAAAATACCAATTTTAACTGAAGTCGAAAGTTTGATTACCGTTCATCGGTTTCGCGAGTTATACGATAACGACTATACGTGTTCGTGTTACCGGATCGATTTTGCACGCGGTATATATACCGTTATTTTTAATATATACGATGCAAGTTTACGAGGATTTCACGTGTTTGATCTTCGTATTTATTATAGGGGGGAAAAAAAAGTAAATTTAAATAAGTTTTTTTTTTTTTTTATCCTAGCATACACTCCTATACTTTGCATAAAAACGTGCACGCCATAATATATTTGCGCCAGAAATATAATACTCTTTGGACTAAACAAATAAATAAATAATTATAAACAAATAAATCCGCGGAACGTATTAATTGTTATAATAATTTATTTATTATTCCAATCGATTTTTCTTTTTTTTTTTTTTAATACTAGTGCGTATATAATTTACATATATCGTAATATTGGGGAATTCATAATAACAAAAATATTTTACCGCGAAATAAAAATAATCCATCTCGCTACATCAGCAAATATATATTGTAATAATATGATATACTATATGTATAAAACGATAAAACACAATTTGATTGGATAATAATATATTGTGAGCTAAAAATGAACCCGAGCAAATAATAACACGATACTTTCGTTAAAACATAATATTGTAATATTTACTATACGACGTTGCAATTTAAAAAAAAAAAGTTTTATACAATTTTTTTTAATTTAACGATAACATTAAAAAAAAAAAAAAAAAATGCGTCTTAAGAGTTAAGTAAAGTTCGTCAAATAACCGTGAAATTTGTAAATATATTTCCGAAATAATACATTTCTAAATTATTTATAATTAATATAATAATACACATGTCACATATAGATAACTTCGTCGCTAAATATGTCTAATAATAAATAATAATATTGTGCTCTAGTGAGATTTTATTTTAAAATTTCTTTTTTTTTCTTTTTGATCTTTAAATAATATATTATTATTATCGTGTGTTATATTATACGACGTCGTATACGACCGGTGACGGTTGTCGGTCGACGTGGAGTGGAATAAGGAAATCACTGCGGGTCTGCTCTTTTATATCCTCTCGCTGCAGCGGAAACTCCTCTCCTGGACGCTGTAACACACCGTTGAGAAATGAGATGGAAAAAATCATCGGACCACGAGTAACGCCCTGAGTAATTCATGAGACCGGCAGTTGCCGCCGCACCGACCCCCGCCGTTGGACACATAACCGCGGTCACGGTTTTCTCTCTAAAACTCGGCGTGTATTCGCAACCCTCAACGTCCGGCCTTTTGTTTGCTTATACACGTATACGTAAAAAAAAAAAAAAAATATATATATATAATATATACGTTTTATTTTTTTATTTTTTTATTTCGGCGGCAAAATGATTTTTTCATTAAGGCGTACTTCGGCCCGGATTTATAATCCCCACGTATAATAATATAATATATATATATATCATATATACGCCCGGAGGATTCGTGATTTTCGATGGCGACCGAATGCAGAGCAGAAAATACAAAAATATAATACCAACAAATTTATAAATCGACATGACTGGCGTACAAATAATAATATATCTGTCGGATTCGATTAAGACGACGACGATGTTATATGTAGGTATAATATAAAAACTGGATGAAAACAATAAATTTATGCTCGGAATAAATTATACAATATACCTATATATAATATGACAATAACGAAAAAAAAAAAAGGAAAAACTTTAATTAACTAACTCTGGATTATATTATATTAAACTTTCATTTTTTTTTTTTTTTTGTTATACGTAACGGTGTGTTTCGTCATATTCGGGGTAAAGAAAAAGAGGTATTAATTTTTTGTTTTTATTACAAAATCATCCTAACGTCTATTTGTAACTATTTGTCTTTCAGTTCGATGTTATATATCATTGATACGTTAATATGATCTTAAACTGTAAAATAATTCGATTTTGGTATATCGCGTGCGAAGAAATAATCATGGAAAATCATCAAAAATCGCAATAATCGTTTTCTACACACACATCACTATTATATTATGTTATATATTATACCGTGCAGTTGTATTTTGAAATAAATCGGCAATTCTGTGAATCGTTCGCTCCTTGTATATTATATTATCTATATTTGAAGGATAAACGAATCACAGAGCGAGTATCGGATATACTAGCGTGTATTACTTATTATATATAATACGAGTATTATAGTAGTTCGTCGAAAGAAACGATTATTTGATTTCGCGTTCTTGAACGAGAAACGTTTGAAATCATAATTTCGTCACTCTGTATACCTACATGTAATATTATTTATATTAGCTTGAAATGATAAAAAAAAACAATTTATTTGTTTTACGAGATAATAACGACTACGAATTTATGTTTATAAATAAATCAAAGATCAAAGACAACATCCGTTATTGTATTCTTAAACGTAATAATAAAATATATAAACGCGTTCTACGATGATTTGAAATATATTATTTTCTACCGTTAACCGAGTATAATATACAAAGGTATAATAAGTGCAGTTGATGTGATAAGTACCTCTATATACTAAAATATTATAATATATATATATAACGTATACAAGAGCGGCTGGGTGGAATATATAAGGAAATGGTATTATTTCCGCGAAAGGAAATGAATATAGGTTTATATTATTATATATACTGTGTATTTTGAGGGAAAATTATAATAACTATATATTATATTATACTAAACGAGCGTGCGGATATTTAATTAACGGAATACCCTATATATAGTCATATGTATATAATTATTATGAAGTACTGCAGCTGTGTGATTTCACGGTCCAATACATTTCGCAGACGTCGGCGTTCAATTTCAATACGCGTGTACGAAGATGATAATAATAATAATAATTATTATTATTATAATATTACGTACGAATAATGTGATAATAATATTGATACGCGTGGAAATAAATTTCGCTGAAGTGAAATGGAAAGAAAGAATGAGAAAAACTCGCGTTGCCGCGTTTATTATATACTTATTATATTATAATATATGCTATAATATATAAAGTCGTGTGGTCACCGTGGTATACGCGGTAATTGTATTAAAAAGTGATTCGATAAAGTACGACGTCGGTTAGAGTGTTAGACTATATTATACGTACATATACAAGAAGTCCATGACCAGTAATATACAATGATAATATTATCATCATCGTATAATTTTGAACTGAACGCGAATATAATGGGAAGCGACGACACGCGTTAATGGATGATAATTTTCGTGAAAAAATCATTATGGAGAGTACGAGTACGTCGCATAAATAAACTGTGATTGACGTCGAAATTTCCGACGAATAATTGGATAATGTCATCATTGGATATCGTAATATTATATTATAATATTATGTTGTTTATATATAGCACGACGAAAGATTGTTGAAAAAAAGAACAAACCAAAAAAAAAACGAATAAATCTCTGCGATCAAAATATTATACTATGATATAATTAATATATGTATAAGTTATGTACGAGTAAAACCAGAAGAACACAATAAGTATACATTTTTCATTAAGAATGACTACGATAAATTGAAATAGTCTGAACGAATAACGCTGCAAGTCGCTCATTGTAAATTATAAATAATAAATATTATAATTCATTATAATTTGATTATATAAACACGTAAACTATTAAAATTTAATATTTTAATTTTTTTTTTTTTTTATCTATAAAAAGTTACTGCGAATAGTTTCAAGTATCTTTTAAATTAAACGGTTCAAAACAAAACACAATATATGCGTATTATATACGTTTTTAATTTTATTTTTTTAATCGTATTATTCAATATTATCTATACTTCTGTATGGGTATGACTATAAATTAAACATCGATGATAATATTTCAAATTTCGTAAAGGTAAAAAATAAAATAATTTTAAATATTTTTACGTAAAATATAAACTATTAAATTAACTTAATTTTATATATAGGTATAGGTCCTTTATAGTACAGAACAAACTCGATTTAAAGATTTCGTAACTTTTGGAAATATTTTCGTTAATCCTGCGGTATATATTGAAATGGCACTGAAAGAAATATTATCTAATTGAATTTGATGTTTCCAATGGACGTGAAATTTCACCTATATAATATAAACATTAAAAGTTTTAGATTCGGAAATCGAAATAGTTATATCTGCACGTAATGAACACGACGAGGGGTTGGGTAACCTAAATAAAAATAGGAATATTTTCATGGGATAATAATAATTTATTGTCGAATCGCAGTGTTGTATGCGACTTTATATAATAAAATATACGCGTTGGAAATTGTCGCAATTGATCAACAATATGCATAAACTTTGTTTCTTACAGACGCGAGATAACGCGGTTAACTAACTCTTAACGGCATTTATATATATACCTATATAATACATGGCATTTAGTTTTAACGATTAAACCAACAGATTGTAAATTAAATTAGTCGTATAATTTCAATTCGCGTAATCGTACACGCGAGTATTACATATACACATGTTATAAAATATTTGATAAGAGAAATGGATTTTTTTTTTTTAGATGTATAAATTTCAGGACTTTGTTATAATCCCTCCGTACGCAATTTTCGCTCGTCCGATTTTCGCGTAATGTGCAAATTAATATAATACGAACACTGCATCGCGTCTCAGTGGATAAACCGCCGTTTTCGGAATAAATATTTAATTCAATAATAATAATAATAATTACGGACGAGGGTCGTTTTCTGATAGAAAATTCGAATTAGGTACTCAGTTTAAACCACGACCGCCGGTCGTATAATTTTTGGTTTTGGTTTCGACCGCGTCGGTGTGTGGTATAATATTATGATGGTAAAAATATAATTTCGACAAATAAATCGTTTGCAGACCGAGGTGATGGTGGTGGGCGACAGGCTTATAAATATCTCGATGAAAATTAAAGGGTACAGGGTAGCGGTAAAGGGTTAAAGGGTTGTGGCGACGAAAGAACAATGTATATATTATATGTATATCGCGTGTGTTATTATTATTAAACTGTCAGCGGGAATGGCACGACCTAAAACCGCATGCGAGATAACAATATTATATATGTGTAAATTGTAATACTGCAGTGAACTCGGACTGGCGGAAAGTTTGACGAGTTCTCGGACATTATTATAACAGTAATGTACAGTATACCATATATGCGGTTATAGGAATACCTATCGTATTTAAATACATCACAGTTCACAGGTATAGTCGTTGTATTCTATATTATAATATATTATATATCATATGTAGAGTTGTCTATGATATTATTAGTTTTAGTTATATTGTTTGCCGGCACCGCGGTTACGGTTACCACCGAAAGACCAACCGGGTTCCGTTTATCATATACTATTGAACGTTTTCTTCTATTCCATATTATGTTATAGATATTATTAGACCACGATCGTAATATAACTAATAAAGTTATGATCCTGATCCTATTTAAATTTTACAAGAAATCATATGTGGTCGCATAATATTATTATTATCACGAAATGAAAATATTTTTCGTGTATAATATAATTAAATATAACTTCTATTTTGTTACCTGTGAAAAAGAGTAACGAATTCCTTTTAATTATCGCAACATAAACGATAATATTACAATAAATCAAAAATGATAAAAAAAAAAAAAAACCGTTTTGAAATGAAACGTGCCTAATTTAAATTTAAAATTAGATATTATAATACTATATATTAATTTATTTAGGTGCATAACGTGTATTTTTTTTAATTAATATTGTATTGCGCGTATTTTTACAATGTTTTTTTTTTTTTTTTTTTTTTATTATTTACAACATCATAAAAACTCAAGGATATAAAATAATATATTTATTAAGTTTCTTTATAAATTCATTAAAAAGTCTAATCGCGTAGAGGCAGAAGAAGGAAAGACCTAATTACCAAACCTCACCAATTCTTTGTATAGTTGAATTTCCATATATTTTTCATAACTATAAAAGTTTACTTATAGATATATATATTTCTTTAAGGCCTTTTGTGAAACCTTCCGTAGTAATTAAATTGTTCGAAATTTGAGGTAAATTTTATTTTTAATAAAAGCAGTTGAAACACAAACATTTCAGTCTTTTGTGGACATTTCTACGGAAACGTAAAAAATTTATTCTTTTTGTATTTCTCTTCATTGTATTTATATTATATTTCGAATAAAATGATAAAAACAATAGTACAAAAATACGAACCTAGCATAACATTGATAATTATTAATATATAATTTATGATTATTTGATATATAATAAATATATAATTATATATTATTACAAAGGGTGTCCCAGATCTTTTTACTTATTGTAATATCTCCGTGAAAAATTAGGATTATTGAATAGTGTTTTCTTTTTTTCTTTTTTTCTTTTTTTTAATTATTAATTAGTTAATGGATTATAACATGTATTACCTAATTTACTTTTTCAAATTTAATGAAAAATAAAATGAATAACTTTGTTTTTTTAAGTTAAGTAAAATTTAAAAAATAGCCAATTTATAAAGTAAAATTGTATAATAATATTATTGATGGATCGACCTCTTAATTTAATAAAAATGTCAATTTTTTCAGAATTATTTTCATTTCTTGAAGAAATTACATTTCTGATATAGTGTGATATAATTTGTAATAATTAAATACCTACCTACTTAATTATCATGACATATATTATAATATTATTAATTCATTATTGTTATTAATTATCATTATTTTTCGATTAATTAATCAATTCGAATTCTCCAAATTACTATCAAGGTAACACTTATAATATTGATAATATGAATTTTATAATCTACGATATATGATTGAATATTATCAGAAATATTATTTCTTTATTAAATTAAATAATTTCCTAAAAATCAATATTTTCCTTAATCTATGAGGTATACGGTATACCCAAAAAATTTATCATACAATTGTCTATAAAATGGCTATTTTTAAATGTAATTAAATATAAAAAATTTAAAGTTATTTAATTATTATTTTACGGGATGTTTAATTTTAAAATAGTAATAAATATGGTAATATTATAGTCCAATAGAAGAAAAACTATTTACTAGGTACCTATTTAATTTTTCACGGATATATTACAATGAATACCTAAATAAATCCTGGATCTCGAATAACTGTGTTAGAAGCAAAATGCAAATTAAAAAAACTTAGATGTTTTATTTTCCTAACGAATACAATTTAACACAATTAACGTATACGATTAGTTTACGTGATTTTTCAATAATTTTTTCATATTGCTAAAAAATATTGGGAAAATAAAAAATTACCTACCGATAAAATATTATCAACTAGATGTAATATTAATTCGAAAAATTATCGCATTTGAAATGATCACATTATTATTTCCATACCCGTAATAATATTACATTGTTGTGTATATCCATAAATAATAATAGTTATAAATTCAAGCTGACGGGATACAGCAGCTGTGAAATGGATAATGATTAAATACGGAGATATAGTAGTGTTGAATAAAAATAAAAATTTGAAACTAGGAATAATTCACATGGCTTTTGAAAAAATAATATTCTTAATGAAGTTAAGTCAGATAATTAACGATTAAAACGTTGATACAATTAATAATAAATTAAAGATTTAAAAATCAAACTAATGGTTCCAAAAATTTATCGCTCATCGTGTAAAATATTTATATGAATTTATTTTATATGAAAAATATATATAATAATATAATAAGGTACTTGTACTTCACAATATTTTCCATTCACAAACATGTATAGTTCTATAAATAGCACAAAATTAATACTTAAATAGTTTTTACCAGAAAAAAAACTATCGAGAAACTTAAAAATGATATGAATTAATATTATTCTTCTAGATAAAATATTATCTAACGAATGTAAATTTAAAATTTACTATTGAATTTAAAATATACAAACTCTTCATTGTAGATTATAGAAGGTTCTAATAATTTAAAAAATATTATTATGCACAACTATTAAGTTTCGCGTTTACTTGCAACGGTATTGATTATTTATTAATTTTAAAGTTCAAATAGTTAATCCATAATAACACCAATTAATTATCATAATATTGTGTGTAAATAAATTTAGCGATTTAGAATTAAAATCCAATTTTTCGTCATTTTCTCTTCTTGACACGTCATTTTACACGGGCGGCGAAAGAAATTAATAATAACACTACGACTAGCTTTGAAATATTTTTGATCGCCAGTAAAACATTTTTGGCGTTTTAACTTGACAATACTTCGTGACTTTTTTACTCTCTTTAGATTAAAATATAAAATTGATGACAAAGAAGAAAAAATAAAACGAGAATTCTTACTAAAACGACTCGTGTAAGTTATGTACTCGCAGACACTTAGATACACTCGCTGAATTATATAAACGACAGGAGTTTATGGTACCTTTTAAAAGCATTTATTATTCATTTAATTTTGCTGCTGTATGACAGAATTATGGCTAACATCGGATATTTGACTTTTGAAATTATATAATATTCTAGATTCTAGGATATACTTGCGACATATTTCGCAATAAGCTATATAATAATTTGAAAACTTTTTATGTCAGTACATGATGACTCAATGCAACATATTTATGAATATTGATTTTTCTATATAATAGATAAAAATCGAAAATAATTTTATTGATATTTCGAGCAACAATTGATTGTATTTATACAATATAGTTATTATATAGATAACGTAATATTATAATTCCTAATAAATCCTTGTATTTTATTATTATAATAATAATGATTATACATTATAATATTGTTTTAAACGAATTCAATATCTTATGTTCAAAATGTTTGTTGTTGTTTGTTAAATAATATTTTAACAGTCGTTATTTAGCTATTATTGTGATTCGGAAATTCAATTTTCGACTGAAACTTAATCTTTTTGATAAGCTTTTTTTTTGCGTCCTTCCGATGACAAATGTTCAACGTCACTAATAGTGACAGCCAAAGTCTGTAATATATATTGCTTTACCTTTTTGTAAAATTTCTCAAGAGAGAACTTTCTACAATAATTCGAAATAAACTGACACGTACACATTATTATTGCCATAATATATATATATAGGTATCTAATTGTATCAGTTGTATATAATTGTATTATTTGTATATTTTTCAAAGAGAACAATAAATTACTTTATTATATTTAAATATTATTTATTCATTTATTTTATTTTATTTTTATTTGTTTGACGATGAAAAACAAATGTCTTGATCTTTTAGATTTATCAATTTCACTGTCTGTTTATGCAAAATTATTACGCATTATTATTTTTTTTATCTCTCTCACTCTCTTTTATTTATTTTTTTATTTTTTTTATTAGTAATTTAGTAATGAATTGAAACTTAAAACTTAAGAAACATTTACAAGACCTGCGATAAACATTCTGAAAATAAAATAAACCATTTTATGATTGTCCACGTAATTTGTAATTTTATTTTTTATTATTATATAGTTTTATATTTCAAAGAATATAATATAGTTTACGGATTCATTTATGATCTAATACTTAGAAGACTTTTTATCATTGCAAAAAGATATTATGCAAAATAATTATACAAAAACATTTTAATGAATAATATCAATAAAAATATACAGGTATATAATTATATTTATTATTTATTCAAAGAACAACTACAGTATTACAAGCGTAAAACAAAAAATACATAATGAACAATATTTTATTTATATTTTTAAGTTATAAAATTTTAACGGTTTTCATTGAATATTCAAAATACATTCAATCTTTAAATTATTATATTACTTCAGTTCAATCACATACACATAATTGATTTTATGATTTTTTGCCGCCAATAAACTATTCTTAAAATTTAAGCCATGATAATTATATGAATATTGAATTCGTTATGTTTATATAACTCATACAGTTAATTTGTGGTACATAAACATTAATGATATAAGTGACTATATTGATTCATTATCTTATAATTGTATATGAGTTTATAATAGTATTATTGTATTCTGTGTGTAATTAAAGGGTTAAAAAAACAACATATATAATAATAAGGAATTATAGTAATCCAATAAAAAAAATCTATGTTTATATACATATTGCCTTGTGAAATTAAATATTTTCATGCGAAGTATTCGAGTAAAATTTGTGGTTATAATTATTAAAACACCAGTGAATACTTGTTCAAGATTAAATTAGTTTTCTTGTGTTATAAGCTGATATAGGTCATAATTTATAATAATTAATAAGTATTAAATATGTACCTAATAGTTATGATAATTTATCATATTTAACAATTAATATAATCATAATGGTACGGCACACTTGACGTTATAATATTGATTTTCGAAAAGATAGTATAAATGTTGACGAGAGTAAAATATGTCCAAAAACTTTTTGGTGATTTACCACAACAAAAACAGGAATATGCACACTATATAATATAATTTAACTATAAAATATTATTTTGTACATAATCTACCGTGAATTATTGCACGATGTGTCCTTTATACTATATTAATATAGCGTAGATAAGACTTAGATATTTTAAGTACGTTTAACTTCATTAGCTTTATTGATGCTTATAGTTTGGTTGGGTCGGTTAGCCAGCGTGAAAATAAAAAATAAATTATAATAAAACAATTTGATCTAAATACATAATATTATATTTATAATATATCTAATCATTAAATCAAAAATAATAAATTATTATCTATCTATGATATTTTAATTTAAAATATTAAAAACATATTTTGAAATTTAAAATACAACATAACAAATATTACATTTTTTTATTATTTAATATTTTTGCGAAATAAATGATTTTATATTGCAATATATTATAAAATTATATAGCTGTATTTTTCGATTTTGTTAAATATTACTTATGGGCTATATTATTAAATATTTTATTTTTAGAATTTATATTACTTCCGCTCTCTTATAATATGACTTCATTCGCGTAGCTCGCTGGTAAATTAATTTTATTAAAATAAATTGAATAATTATTAAATTAAAATGATCTAAAAAATTGTACGTGACGGGTGAGAATACAATTTTATGCCATAGAAACGTATAAAACTGTGTAAACTTATTCACAAGGATAGATGATCATAAATTGACAGGATCTAACTCGTCTAACCTAACCTTCTACGTACTGTTGTACTCGTTAGTTCATTTTCTGTTTAGCCTAACCTAACCTATGTTGCCCTATCTGCTCCGTGCTCCGTAACACTTTATGGCGTGAACTTGAGTTTGAGTACATAATCAGAATAGTGTTTCAACAGTTTACATGTAAGAATAATAATAATAACAACCGGATTTCTAAAAATCAATTGAACATGCATTTTTTTAACGTAATTGATTGAAAATTCAAAATGTCAATAAAAAATATAATTCTGTACATTGCGTTAATGGATTTTTACTACGTTTTATCCATTATACATCATCGTCATTCGACCATTAGTAAACATTATTAATATTATTATTATTATTATTATTACTATTATTATTATTATTGTTGTTATTATATTTATTTATGTACTCGTAGTATATACTTAAAAAAAAATAAGGAAGCTTTTTTTTTTTATTGAAATCGCGATAATATATTATAATGCTCTGCACCGTCAAACGTGTTAGGAGTCTGATGGCAGTTTATAATACGCTTATTAAGTTTTTTTTTTTTTTTTACGATTAGAGGCACACGTTCGATTATTTTGTAACATCGAATCGTAGCTATACAGGAAAATATTAACAGTTTCGTATTACATTACAAAAACATTAATTCAATTTCGTAACTTTGTAATATTATTATATTTTGAACAGGACGAGATAATTGGGTATTCATAATATTTTTTTATTTATTTTTTAACGTATAATCTTGATTAATAGAAGACAAATTCAAACTAATTTTGTATCGTGCGAAAACATCGAAAAATCAAAAACAAACATAAATATCTCGTCTTTACTTTTCGGTATAATTTCTTGTCATAATTTTTGTTTTGTTTTGTTTTTTAAAAAAAAAAAAAAAGGAAGACGTAATATAATAGAATGTCTTCAAAACGTGATGTAATCATATTTAAAGTAGGTACAATAATTTTATTATAATACGCGTTTGATTTTATGATATTAATAATTGACAATAATTCAGAAACGTAGAAAAAAAAAATAATATGTAATGAACGAAAATAATGATATATTACCGCAACAACGAGATAGTATTTTTGAAAAATTTTGGATTTGAATAAAATTGTTTTATGTATAACATGGCTATAAATCGAAAGCGCAAAATTATTAAACGTTATCGTTTTGTCCAAATTATAGTTATAAGTACGTATATATACATATAATATCCGTTATCATTATAATAATTGCTGACAGTGTTTTTATTTCGAATAAATTATAAAAAATTAATAACTAAATAATATTATTATGTATATATTATTGTAAAAATGTTATCACGCGGAAATAGAGAAAAACACCCCTCAAATATAATATGATAACGATGATGGTGCGATTAGGGGCGAATTATCGTAAATTTATACAGAATAAAAATAAAATAAGATTCGACAGTTTTTAAGCCGTTTATATTTGCGTATACATAACAGAACACGTTATACATTATCGGCCTCGTCTTGTATACTTGGTCGGTCTTTTTCACTGATCATTAATTATTATAAACGCGTATAATATTATATAAATTAATCACACGCGAAAATTCCTACGATCCGTCGCGAGATTATAACACCCGAATTATAATATTATATACCCGTTCGGTGTCGGACTATAAGTAAAAGCGTTAATCGCATTTCACGCGTCTCGAGTTTCGTTCTCGAATTATTATATGTAACATTATAATAATATTTAGGTATAAATAATTTTATTTAAATTATTTCGGCCTGTCAAACGACTATACGAAAAAAATAAAATAAATAAGAAATAAAAAAAAAAAAAAAAGACGAGCTGATACTCCTGCCGCAGAGATATATAGGTGTGCAAATCATAGTATTTAATTAGAATTAGAATTTTAATGCAATGATAAACCATTGCATTCGAGAAATCGATTCTGAGCGAAGTTCAGTCAGTTAATGTATAGGTATTGATTTATATTGCCGTTTTTTCGTCGTTTTTTCAAGTCTCTAACTTCAAAATTGCCCGAGTTATCGTGAAATATTGAAATCGAATTTGTCGAAATTTTAGTTTTCGTGAAAAATGCCGTTTTGTGTTGGTGTTTTGCTCCGTAACAGTATTTATATGGATTCTTATTATTATATTCCAATATTTTACAATAATGTTAAATAAAATTGACAAAATTTTATTGAAGCTAAAATACATTTTACACAACTTAGTTCCAATGTTAGTTGTGAATTATTACATTTACAATTTTTTTTTTTATATAGCTGTTTAAAGAATATAAAAGAAAGTGAAGGGATTCTGGTGTGTAAGGGATACAGGTCTAAAGAGGATAGTGTTGAATTTTGATTACAATTTGAATGAAATGATAAATCATTATATTCGATTCTAAGCAAAGTACTGTCAGATTTGGGTATTTTATGATAAATTATTTATATTAAACGTAGAGACTGATAAATGTAAAAATTTTAATCGGTAGTACATATTTTATTATCTGATGAACTTCGGTCAAAATCGTTTTCACGAATGTAATGATTTATTAATTTTTTTGTAATTTATAATTTTTGAAATTGTAATCAAAATTCAACACTATCCTCTTTACACCTGTATCCCTTTCCTTCCCTTTCTTTTTTTATTTATTTGTTTATTTGTTCTAAAAATCATTTCTCTGATAATAATATTATATTATTATATTAGATGCGCCTATGAACGACGGGGGGATGAGAAACGAATTTCCCGTGGTCACGAATGAAAGCCATATTTTATTTACAACACGCATTCTGGACGAAACACAACGGAGTTTAGAATTTCGAAACATTTCATCGCTACAAAACTGCAATATCTGCATAAATATTATTTTTAGTCGACGAAATATAAAATATAATATTTTATTCACTTGGAAAATAAAATATTATATATCATAATTTATACGTGGCTATTATTTATTTATTTTTGTTTTTTTTATTCCAGTTTTATAATATTATACATCGTATAATACCTACCTTTATTATATCGAAATGAAATGAATTACACTCGGCTTGAAAAGAAAAAAAACGAACTCGAATTATATTATTATTTATATTATGGAAATCGTCGACGGTTTTTCTTTCGTCTTTTTATTATTTTATTTTTTTCCAAGACGATCGGCAGTCACATTTTGCGGTCAAAGAAATGCGCGAATATATTATACATAATATTTTTACGGTCGTATATATTATTATTAAAATACAAACGACAAACGGATATGGCGGGAAAAAAGAAAAGTCGATATCCGTCTTATCCCCGAGACTCGAGGAGTCTGCTCGTACACAAACGCATAATACGCGCGTGGTATATATTTTTTTAAATTTCGGTCTCTTTTGGTATATATATTTAGGTATACGCGGTCGTATATTATGGTCATCGATTCCGTTCGGGACGCGATATTTATGCCGGCGTGACACGGAAAAGTGATGTCGCGCACTAGGAAAACGGTTTTTAACTTGTAAATCAATAGGTAAAGGGTCTGTTTTCTCTCCCCGGTTACGCGTACTAGGTACATTTATATTGTGTAATATATGTACATACGGCACCCGTCTCTTTTCGGCTGCGCACGAATTTCAATATATAATATATTATTATTATTATTATTATTATATCGTTTGGTCGGAGGTTATTTTTTTTTTCAATCTTATTTTTCGTCCGTTTCCTCGTCGACCACGCGTTGTTTAACCTCCTCGCGCCAAACGGCGGAAATTGTTTTCTACATATATATACGTATAATATATTTCCGAACCCGCCACCGTTTATATCAGGTCAAATTTTCCTTCGTTTCGTATATATATATATATAGAAGAGAGAAGACACAATAACGTTATTCACAATGCGCGCATAAAATAGTAAAGACGATTAATATTGAAATTTTCATCTGGGCGCGATAAAAACTTAATAATAATATTACAGACTCGATTGCGCGAAATAAATATTCAAATTGAAACCGGTATTCTTTTTATTTACATTTTTATTTATTTTGTTGAAAATATTCTAATAATTATTATATTATTACGTCTTAGGTACCTACAGTAAAGTAATAATTTAATTATATATTAGTAATCTTAAAAAAAATTTCTCATTCGAATTTATATACCTACTCTTATAGTTGTAAAATAGGGAATATTTTTTTCTTAACGCAATATCATTTCTAATCATCATATCAATAGATATTATAGTCAACATTGATGTCAAATTATCACAGACTTCTTATCTCTTTAGTCTTCGGCTATACGTTCCAAAATTCACGTGCCATTGTAGTTTTTTTTTTTTTTTTATACGTTTGAATATCTCATTAAATTTCTTTAACCTATATATATATATATATTTCATATAGGTAACAAGTATAATTATTAACGTGTAATGAAAACGACATTTTTTCGAAATTAAATTGATAACTTATGTAATTGTAAATTATTATTATTCCAAAACTTTTAAATTAAAAAAAAAAAAAATAGAAATATTTCCATTCATCGGCAAAACGTAATTCAAGAGATAGTTATGAACGAGAAATTTATATGGTGTATAATATTTAATAAGAAGATAATAAATAAATTTAAACGGAACAAACGTATAATAAAACAAAGATTAAAATCACACAAGAAATTGATGTTCATTTTTTTAATAAAAGCTCAGCACGATTCAGTTTCACTGACAAACGAGTTAATGTATAACATATTATAAATGACAATTAAAAATATATTAAATAATAAAATTTAAATTCATTTAATAGTTATCATAACATAAAATATCGTATTAATTTTTTTTATAAATTGCCATAATATTATTATAGGGATATGTTATTATACTATTTTTGTTCCTATTATACTGAAATATCTAAATTATTAGATATCAGTTTGTTATCAAAAGTTTATTATATAATAAGATATCTTGCATTGTACTCTTTTAAAGGTCGATGGCATCGCTCAATAATAACTAATTGTCAGTCTTACCAACATTTTATAATCTGGCACACTCGATTTTGCTGGACGATATAAAATCAAAGCAAGAACGTTTTGTTCCATTTACAATTTACTCAATCGACGCAACTGCTGCGGGATAACAATATTATACGAGTAATATAATAATAATATACAATTGGAACTCGTTTACAATACCTATAATATTATTATACGAAACAAACGTATTTGTTCGATTGAAACAAATGTAATAACTTATATTTTAATAAATGCGCGTCTCGATGTTTTTGATTCAATGCGAACGTTTCTCGATTTGATGACGACGTCATAAATGTTTAACATCGATCATCGCCAGAGTTTAATAAACGACCGTTAATTTAATACAACTCGTTTATATTATTATTATTATTATTATTATTATTATTATTATTATTATTATTATTATTATTATTATTATT
>JAIUCT010000011.1:5792777-5809265 GCA_021307375.1 Tetraneura akinire
TTATTATTATTATTATTATTATTATTATTATTATTATTATTATTATTATTATAAGATAACATAATCGCATCGGAGTTGGATGTGACCGATTTATTCGGTTATGTCGTATAAAAATCAATATATTTTTCATTTTACTGAAATTATCTGCCTGTATAGATACTTTATCGTATCAATTGTGAAAATATAACAAAATAATATTTTCATATTTTATTTATATATTGTAAAAATAAAAACGATTCGTGATCGTGACGACGTGTAAGTACTAACACTATTGTGACATCATGGGTCGAGTTTTCTTCGGATGACAGGTGACATGATGTATGTACTCGACACATAAAAATATGGATTAAAAAATATCGTAAAATGTTAAGGTATAGGTACGATTGTATATTATAATAAATTTTAATAATCACATTTATCGACCCGAATGAAGAGAATGTGTAGTTAATTTACAAATAATTCTGTAAAAAGTATAAATATATTTAATGTAATATTATAATATTGTCATATACGAATATTAATTATTATAAGTTTATAGGGATTTATATAAGAATATTTTGTCATCATTTTTTTGACATCAAATTTGATCTATTACCTATTATTATAAAACTTCAATTTTCATTTATAGAATATTATAAATTTTTTAAATTTTATCTCGTTAAATAAATTTATATATTATATTATACGTATATACGTATATATAAAAACTTATAAACATATTAACAAATAAATATAAATATATAATAAATAAATAGTAATTTCTTGACATAATATTATAATTTGTGTTTTGAATTTTAAGGAGGAATCGGGTGGTAAGGAAATAAAGTCTATTTTATTAATACAGGATATATTTTATAACATTATAAGCCATAAAAATGAATAAAATTGTTAAAATTGATAGCCATGTTAAATAAATTATGTCGTAATAGAATTCTTGAATAAATTTTCGAGGCGGTTTTTCTGGAGTAAAATCGGATTTTTACGAATATTTTGTTTGCGCGGTTATTTGAAAATTCAGAATATCACTAGTCCAATTTATGTTTAATATTTATAATTATATAATAAAAAATATAATATAATAGAAATATAATTTTTCTTTTTGTTCTTCGTGATTAATTTTGATAGATTTTATGTTTGTCCATGAAATCGGCAATACCGGAACTGATTAAGTCATCTATTATATTTACATTCACGTGTATTATTGTATTTTTAATTTTAATTTTTCTTTCAAGTTCATTTACTAATTCAGTAATTTATAGATAAAAATTAATAAAAAACTTATATAAGAATTAATTTATATCGAAATCATTTAATTGCATCTATATTTATGAATGAAGAATAGTTTATTTAATATTTTTTTTTTTCATAATCATTGTAATTTTGTGTTATCTGTATACTGGTAATAATACCGGATTTTGAAACATTATTTAAATTTTTTTACTAAATCAATTCAGGAAGTATTTAATACCATATCGGCACGAAAAACGTTTACTGTTTTATTGTTTTAGTTGTATTAATGAGATCTGTGGTATTCATTCTTTATAAAATTTAATCTGATTTTTATTTTTATACTCTCGTTTAGAGAAAAGAAGGAGTCTTCTGTCTCAATTTATTATGATAAATTATTATTATTTTCTTTTATAATATACGTAGGTATATAAACAATTTCAATATTCCATATATACAATTATTATCTTAATATATATTTTTTTTTTTAATTCATCGTCAAAATAACTTTATATTATAAATATTTCCGAAAGGAATTTCGTTATTAAATAAAAATTGTTTTTTAAATTTCATCAGTAATATATATTAAAAATTATCAATATTAAACTTATTCCCCCCGTTATTAGGTATAGGTATAGGTATTATTTTAAAAAACGAGAGGGAAATACGAATTTATAAAAAAATAGAAACATAATCCTTATTTTTAATTTTATCTGACTATAGATTCACACGAAAACAACTGTTTTCTATACATATATTTTATTAAAATAAAAATAAATAGCCAATAATAAAACATAATATTTATCTGAATATAAAAAAAGCAATACTGACCAAATGTCTTTATTTTTTGAAAAATGCAAAGTGAAAACTTGCAATAAAATGAAAAAAAAAATGTCCTCTTTTTTATCAATGATAATATTTAAATTTTAAGGTTATAACGATAATATCGTGAGCTTCCGTTGGATAGACGACATTATAAATCGTTTGTGCGACGGTAAAAATTATTTATTAGTATTACGAAAGCAAAAAAAATAAAAATAAATTAAAAAACGAAACGCGAATAAAATTTGCACGAAATACTTGTTAAATATATAATATTATTGGTGGCATGAAAATCAATAGTAAATCAGCACGGCTTGACGTTGCTTCCCTCGTACTCGTTCGTTAATCATTTCGTTCTTTTCGATGTCCAATCGGTCGGGGTAAAACATTAAGAAAAAAAAAATCGACGTTTCAACCTCAATATGTTATCCCATCGCACGACATTTCCTACACGATACACGTTCCCACCAACACGTTGTCGTGTGCGATTTCAATTACAGTTTACTATACGCTAAACGAAACGTTTATGGTCGCTTTCGTTTTATTATTATTATTATTATTATTATTATTATTATTATTATTATTATATTTATTTATATTATAAATCATTATTGTAATATCCCGAACTCGATCCCGAGCGAATTTTACGAACCTTACAAACGATATTACATTATAGCATTATTTTGCAGAAAAAAATAATGAAACTCCATACGATCACGCGATGTGGACGTTAAAAAATTATACGCCACGTGCATACGAGTATAATACGTACGTCGTGTCATTGTATTTTGTGTGAATTTCGTTCGTATAATTCGCGTATTCATCAATAAAATGATTTTCGACTTTCAATTTATTTGATATTTATTTATTTATTTTAATTTTTTAATTTTATTTAACATAATAATAACAGAAAGTAAATTATATATTCAAACTATCACACGCATTATTATATCATTAAGAAATTACGTAATATTTTCATCGTGTGTTAAAAAATAAATAAATAAATACATATCGTTTAGTATTATAATAAATATATGTAGAAAAGGGTAGAAAACAATAATTTCACGGTTTTTCATTACCAAATCTATAAAATACGACCGCAATACAGGCACGTAGCTACGGGGTGGCCTGGGGTGGCCAGGCCACCCCAAAAATTTTCTTGGCCACCCCTTTGGCCACCCCATTATTGTCATACGAGTATACAAAATAATATCAATAATTTATTATTATTTAATAATGATTAAAAACATAATATTAAAAATTGAAGTATGTATTTTATTTTTGAGAGGTGGATATAAGCCACCCAGCCACCCTCCATAAAATTTTGGCCACATTTGGCCCCATATGTATAGTCCTAGCTACGTTCAAAAAATCAATCATGCGGGGTAAGCTTGAAAGCTTAAAATTGAATTGGCGAGCAAAAAAAAAAAAAAAAAAAGGTCATCAGATGTACAGAGCAGATATATTTTCATAGCAATTTTCAAATTGTGCCACCCCCATAAATTTTTGGCCACTTTTGGGCCACCCCATATGTATAATCCTAGCTACGTGCCTGCCGCAATAAAATATTTTACGAGCCGCAACGCGGTCGCACTTTTACAATAATAAATAATAATTATACGCCGATTTGAACGCATCGATCGATTTCTGTTCTATACTCGTTACAATATCAAAAATTTCTGTTTTTTTTTTTTATTTTTTTATTCCGTTTTGTTGTTTTTCACTATCTCGAAAATTTCCTTAAGTCGAAATTAACACGAGAAAAGTTAAAGTTTAATCGAAAAGTAAATCCAAGTGTGTGTGTTGGCAAACGCTTTCTACAAGCTTCCGGAGTGTGACATTTATTTCATATAAAATATTATTATCCTTTTTTATAATATTTTGTTGTTTCCAAGAGTAAATTTTATCATATTTTGCGTACGTTTTTTATTACATTATAAAAACATCGGTTTACGTCAAAAATGAAAATTACGTACACGCGTTAAAATTTCAAATTAAATACGAATATTATACTAAAAAAAAACATAAACAAAATAAAAATAATAATAATAATAATAATAATAATAATAATAATAATAATCAATATAATATTATATTAATAACAGCGCGTGTGTTATAAACTTATAAACTTATATATGTGTATCTTGACGAGGCTTAAGTACGCGAAAGTATTTTCGATTGATTGTGTATATTGTATATTATTATTATATTTGTTCATATAATTTTATGTATGTATATAACAGGGAAACAAAAACGAATGTATATATACACGCTAAATAAATTAAATTCGCATTATCCCGACTAAAGTGTTTGTGCTCGATTCGTGGAAACAATAAACTTACATACGAGTATATTGTTTTGTAAAACAACGTGCGGACTATATTATAACAATATACATGTAAAATACATATTGGAATATATTATGCGGATAATCCGCGAGCGAAATGATTCAAATGCAATATATTATAATATCATGTTTACTACGTATCATTATTATTATTATTACGAGTATATAATCATAAATGAGACTCGTGTACTATATAATATTACATAATATCATACCTATGAGGAATCGCGAGAATTAAATTTATATAAAATTGTATTTTAGTTATTAATATTATTGAAAATACGCATATTTGTAAAAAAAAAAATTTCGAGTGTCTTCGGTACCTATATTTAATTTTATACGGACAATATTGTTTTTTTTTTATGTATTAAAAGTATTAAAAATTAAAGCAATACTCGTTGCGTTATTTAAAAAAATAAACATAAAATACTTCTAGGGATATATCCTCATGTACATCTACACACGCACAGTTATATATAATAGAAAGTATAAAGTATAAACCCTAAATAGTTCGTCGGAGAATAATATAGCTCGTAGACTCGAGGGTTTTCTTGATCTTATATATGCGTGTCAAAAAAGTGAAATTACTAGAAGACATATTTTTCGCATGAAATATTGCATATACAGGGTGGGTATTTTTTTCATGATCCAGTATATAACTTAGAAAATATAAGTAGTTTTTGAAAATTTCCTTTTCATTATAATCACAAATTTTGTTTTATAATTTGCCATAGTTATAACAACATCAATTTTTAATTTTCAAATGTTAACATATATGTTTTAAATAGTAAATTCTTAAAAAATGTATTTTTATAAAATTTTAGTAGTACCTACAGGTTATGGAAATCCGACTAATATTACGTGTGTTATTAACATTCTAAAGTGGAGAGTACACGGCAAAATCTAGCATTTGGCATTTACACTGATAATTAGATGATTAAACAACATAATCGATATTTGCTTCAGTTCACCTGACACTATAATATTATCAATACTGGTAATTGATATTTGATATCGGACTAAATATCAATTATGTTGTGAAATCATCTAAGTAAATGGTAAAAATGTTACCACGTACTCCCCCCGTCAATTACTTTAGAATGTTAATTACTCGCGAAATATAAGTTGGATTTCTATAACCTGAACGTCTAAAATAAAATGTTATAAAAATATACTACTATATTCTTTAAAAATTTACTATTTAAAACATATTATGTTATCATTTAAAAATCAAAAGTTGATGTTATTTTATCATATAAGAGATGAGGGTATATAAATATTATAACTATGAGAAAATATAGAACAAAATGTTTAATAATAATTATAAAAAATAAAATAAATAAATAAAAAAACTAATTATATTTGCAAAGTTATACAAGATCATGACGAAAAAATATCACCCTGTATATTTATTTTTTCTCCTTGAAAATTTCAACTTCTATTTCACTCTTTAACTCGTATTTTACCGTGTGTGTCATGTTTTGTACGAAGTGTTAACACTTTAAATGGGTTAAATCGTCATATTTCAAAGTCGCTCAAGTCGTCACGTTTTATATTAATATAATTTTCTCTTGCGTAACAAACCGAAAAGTATAAATCAAATATATCATACATCTGCGCGGGGTTAGCAATTATTATTATATATTACACACGCGAGTGAAAAATATAATAATATTATTTATGTATAATATTAGGATAACAAAATATCAACCACTCGACGTAACAGGAAATATATATTATTTTCGAACTTATTATAAAAAAAAAAAAAAATAATAATTAATTAATAATATTTTATCCGGGGTAATTAATAGCACGATTCGCTTTTAATATTAAAAAAATGAAAAAAAAAAAATGAATCGATCCGACCGTTTCGGACGTTTTTAAAACGTCACGTGTTACGTCGAATAATATTCTAAATATAATACGAAATATTCAATAACACGCCGTCGTCGATTTATTTATAAATAAAGGACGTTATAGTACGTTACACACGTTATAATAATATGAGAGAGTCCAATGCCCTCGATGAAGTATTTCAATCTCTCGATTTAATTCAACGAACTCCGTCTTAATAATTTCACCGGGATGATATCCATAACACTTTATACGTTCATGTCGATTTTAATATACACAACGGCAATCGTATGAAAACAAAAACACCCTTTTCGTAACGAATTAACGAAAGACCCGGTGGAGTTATTGATTTTATATAATATACGATATATTTTATCATCGATGACCTGTAATTATATTGGGTATGCCTATACATTCATATCAATATGTATATGAAGGAATTAGCGTTATTACACGCATGTTAAATTATATTAGCATTCAAAGTCGTAACACCTTGTATACGATATTATGATATGATATAATATGCATTATACGCTTTTAATGTGCGTTTTATTTTACGACTCGTGTAAAATAATATTCGTATAAAGATGAAAATTATTATATGCCGTTCGTTTATCTCCCCCCCAGAACGTTTTACGTTCACACGCGGACACGATGTTACGAGCAAAATTAATACTTTTAACTGCCCCATAAACATCATAACTTTGTAAGACACGAGTGTTTCATCGTTCCTCGTTCGTTTATAATATAATATTATAACCTCCTTAAATCCCACGTGAAAAGTACGCATATATAACACAATAACTGGCCACAAATTTGATTAATATATCTACAAGTAATCTTCTTATAAAATAATAATAAACGTATTAATGATATCTACTATAATAAAACGCTAACTCCGTCATGGAAGAGGTTTTTACTTATATTCCGTATATAAATTCTACCGTTCGTCGTACGTCTTCCAAACTCGCACGTTTCGCGGTCAACTTTTTATTTTCCGTCTATTAAAATTGGTTTCGTAATTTTTCACGCGAAACTTTTTCTTAAATCGCCTTTTTTGACTTTTCCCTTAGTTTTTCCATGGTTTTTCTTATATAATAAAAAAAACCTTGGCCGGTGTCGTTTCTTCCACGGTTTTTTTCCTTACTTTTATTATATAAATTCTATATATTATATAATTTGACCGTTCGTCGTACGTCTTCGAAATTTCCACATTTCGCGGTTTCTCCATCTATTAAAATCGGTTTCGTAATTTTTTACTAGAAACCTTTTTTTAAATCGCCTTTTTTTACTTTTCCCTTAGTTTTTCCATGGCCGGGTTTCTTTCTGTTCGTGATAACGGGCCGGCCGGTTTCCGACTGCTCGCGATAACGAGTCCGTCGAGCCTACCTTACGCTCGCCGCTCCCGAAAACCGATAAACGCCTACCTCTATCTCGCTACCGTCCAAAAATTTCGCGCCGTAATATTATTCGACGTGATATTTTACGTTTTCACCTGTCCTTTTTATCTCTTTAGACGGTAATTTTTTCGCGTTTAAAATTCGTTAATACCCTTTTCCCGAAGGTCTCGGTCCAAATTAATTATTTTCCGTTCGTATTTCTCGCGTAACCGTCGTTTTTTCGCACCGCCGTCGTTCGCCGTACCGTAACGGAGTCGTTTTTCGAGGGACGATCGCTATTTTTCGTGTATTTTGCATTCTACGAACGTCGAAAACGGTTTTCGGACCGTTCGCGGTAGGGTTTCCGACCGTTACGCGCGATATTTCGGCGTAATTTGCGAATTTTTCGATATCGCGAAACACTTTAAATACACCGATTTTCGACGATTATTCAAGCAGCCACCGTGGCGCACACGATAGGTAGGAATTAGGCGTTAGTTTAGGGACCGGTTAGGCAGGTTTCCTTACGGCGGTTAGCACGGCCGCCGCCCAGGTTAGATTACCTAACCTTAACTGGGTTCGATTCCCGATCCGTCGGCGGCGGAGTGCGTTCGGTTTTTTGCATTAATTTTTTTTTTCGTTAATCTTCCGGCGCTCTCATATACGCGCGTGCGCATTAAGCGCCGGTCGTCCGAACCGTCCGCGTATGCCCGTTACGCGACCGTATTACCGACGGAATTATATTATCGCCGCCCGATTTCGACCGTAATAAATAATATATATTATTACGAGTTATTATTTTTTTTTTTTTTACTTTGAAAATACTTATATTTTGATTTAATATATTTAATCGCTTATTATATCCTTAATATTATATACTCCGTTTTTTTTTGACACTATCTAAATATTCTAAATACTTATAATAATTGAACCATCGAAAATGGTTTTCGGACCGTTCGCGGTCGGGTTTCCTACCGTTACGATCGATATTTCGCCGTAACTCGCGGATTTTCGATATCGCGAAACACTTTAAATACACCGATTTTCGACGATTATCCAAGCAGTCACCGTAGCGCACTCGATAGGTAGGAATTAGGCGTTAGATTAGGGACCGGTTAGGCAGGTTTCCTTACGGCGGTTAACACGGCCGCCGCACCCGGCTGAATTATCCGACCTGACCGGGTTCGAATCCTGATCCGTCGGCGGCGGAGCTCTTTCGGTTTTATGCATTTTTTTTTTTTTTTTTTAATCTTCCGGCGCTCTCATATACGCGCATGCGCATTAAGCGCCGGTCGTCCGAACCGTCCGCGTATTACCGACGGAATTATATTATGGCCGCCCGATTTTGACCGTAATAAATAATAATATATATTATTACGAATTATTATTTTTTTTTTTACGTTGAAAATACTTATATTTTGATTTAATATATTTAATCGTTTATTATACCCTTAATATTATATACTCCGTTTTTTTTTTGACACTATCTAAATACTTATAATAATTGTTATACACTATATCGATATGTCACCGATTATATTTCTACGTATCGATTCTCGACTCTGTAAAATTATACGTATGATTTATATACAAATCGTGGTCGTTTGCTTATATTATAAACGATAATTGTTCGAACGCATACGTTGTTACGGTTAAAAAATATAGTACGGGTGCTACCGGTATTACACTGGCAGCTATGGTGGTGGTAAAACTTTTCACGCGAACCTTCTGTATTCCACTGAAACCCGACAGGGGTAAGTTAGTGCGCCGAAGGCGTACTCCGCGTGGTGGGACTACCGTGATCGGTCAAAGACTGTTCACCCGAAAAGAGTGTAAATAGGACCACTAGATTGCGAACGCCCTTCAATACGCCGGAGGCGGATAAAATACTTTAATCATTATATCCGATAAAGATCTACTTCCCCCGGGATCAATGTAGTATGTACCCGAACACTATGGTAGCGGAAAAGCTATGGAGGTGGCAAAGCTTTACACCCTCACCAGTATTCCACTGGCAGCTATGGTGGTGGTAAAGCTTTTCACGCGAACCTGTATCCAAGGACAGCTAGTTGATAATATATTATAATATTATATGAAAAAAATGTGTTTTTTTCCAACTATAGGCAATGAAAACTAAAAAGAAAAACATAATATTCAAACTTTGTATGATAAAATTAAAGTAATTTATTTATTGAAAAATATGTGTTTTTTTTTTTTTTTTTTTTGTGTTACAGAAGTGATAAGAAATTTCGAACCGATTGTAAGAGACACGGTTACCATGCCCGGTAACGTTGCTGTATTTAATTGCCATATACCAGGAGTGAGTTACAACGAAAACAACGTTTTACCCGAATCTGTAGCCATCACGTCGTGGGTACAAGATGGCGTTTTTAACATATTTCCGTCGTGGGAAATAGGTAAGATTGATTTAAGTACTTAATTTCATGTTACTATCGCAAAAACAATTTTTTTATCTTGACAGCTGTATATCGATATTATAATATAATAAATTCAAATTATTGTAATATTCTTATATGAAACTTTGTAATTAAATCTAATTAAAAACTGATATTAGTTTTTTATTATAAACTATATAATTAACGATCGATAATAATTTTATCATTATACAGCATATTATATCATATTGCATACCGAATCTAAACTCAGAAGTTAAAAAACATCAGATTATGAATTTCGGAAAAAAAAAGATTTATATTAATCAAATAAAGGAGGAATAATACGTCTACCGCAATAGATTTTTTTATAAATAAAGTTTCAAATGAAAATAATCTGATTAAAAATTTGCGGTTAAGAAATATTTATAAATATTTTTACATTTTGTGTTTTTTACAGGACAGGTATAATATCCCACAAAAAGTAAAAGTTAAAGTTTACGACTTCACAAAATAAACAACATTTTAACACTGAGTATAAAATTAACAAATTTCATTATATATTATACTATAATTCAATTTAGCAAAATTATAATTATTTAAAAAAAAAAAAAAAAGTTTATTTAACATAAATAAGTTTTATTCCGAATTGTAAATTATTTTGTTAAAGTTTACTTTTTCATTAACTAAATTGTTTATTTCATTTAATTCTTAGACTCAAATTATTCAAATATAATTAACGTAATGTATTTTTTTCTTTTTTTTTTTGTGCTTAATTTTCATTAAATTTAAATTTTATTTATTTTGTTGTTTTTTTTTTTTTAATTTTGTTTACTTACAATTAATTAACTGCCATTTTCGAAACATTTAAACATTGAGGGTTTAACATTTAATGCTTTAATTGTCTTGTCTTAAAGTACTAATGACAAATTAAAATGTGCATTACGAAAAAATTATTATAATTTGAATAATATTATAATTACCTACATAATTTAAATATATTTTATGATTTAATCATTTTAAATGATCAAAAACGAGTAATCAAAACCTCAAAATCTAATATTTTAAATGTAAAATCGAATTTTCAGTAAATCTGAACACACATTATGATATATAAATAATAATTATTCATTTTACATTTATTTATTGGTATCGTTCTCGTAAAAATTAAAAACATTAAATCCACAAAAAACCGTTTATTTTTTATATTACATCAAGAGTGTAATAATAAACATTAATTCACTTAGTAATTTAGTAATTTGATTAAATAATTATGATTTATTCGTTCTTGTTATTTAAACATTAAACAAATAGTATAGCAATTTATCAAATTCAAATCAGTCACAATCGCGCGGTGGCAACATGCTGCATAACATATTCCTCGTGTCGTTCGTGCCTAACCTAGAAACCGATTACACGCGCGCGTTTAATGTCATATTTTTTTCAGATTCTAAAATCATCATGATACCGAAAACCGGCCAATTGCGCATAGCAAACGTGGACGAGAATGATTTGAGACACAGCTACACGTGCCGCATAGTAAATAAACTAACCGGATTCACCCAGGAGAGCAGCACGTTTGGTCGAATATATTTTGGTAAAACACTAGTATTTTTTTTTTTTCTAGGTTATTATTAAAAGCGACGTTCGAATTTTTATATGTTTCTATATATATTTACTCGTTTTAATACCTACGCAAAAATAGCTGATAGATGAAATGCGTGTACCTGCAGCACGAGAAATATTTAAATTCCCAAAAATATATTCTGACGTTAAAGTCGGATTTTTTTTCCCCGTATTTTTTAGGGTCAAAATATAAAAATAAAAATCACCGATCCTCCGCCATTTCGCTGCGAAATTGAATCGGCGCATAATATAAAATTCTGTTCTCCTCGCATCTATACACATCACGCGTATAATATAATGTATAAAATATAGCAAAATACCCCCCGTTGTAAAAATTATAATTTTATTATTATACTCTCCGACACGATGTTTTATGTTTTGAAAAATTATATACGATTAATGGCTCGTAAAACGGGAAAAATCTTTAACGCGTTGCCGGTGTGTTTTTTGAAGAGAAATTTTCCGGCCTCGTTAATATTATTTTTCATAGTGGCCGACAACAAAAGGCAATAATTCACAAAAACGCGGACGCCTACCGCCAAAATTACAAAATATTTGGTGTTCGCCCTTCTTCGCCGCACTTTCTCTCTTTATGTTTCTCACACGCACCGTCGTTTAATCTAATTTCGTTTAAGTTTTTATCATCATCATTATTATTATTATCATGGTTTTCGCCAATTGTGTTTTTCACGGCAGTTGACTAGAAGTAAATTATTCCACACACATACACACACACACACACACACACACACACGCAAGCACATATTTATTATATTAGTCACTTGAAGCAAAAGTCCTTCCGCCGAAAACGACGCCTCGCGAAATTCAATTTGTCCTGTTTAGCGGATGTACCGCACGTTCCGGTTTCCCGGTGATATACCGTAAAAATATATCGTTAACTGAGAATTTCCACATTTTCGCGACTAGACAAATTGAATACGGAAGGATAAGGGACGATTGAATTATAAAATATACAAGTACATGAAAGAGAAAATCACATTACGAGGTAATATTTCGAAATTACGTTTATATTGTGACAGCGGTTCGTGTTACAAAAACTGACGTAGAATGAAATGTTATCAAATTCATTCGAATAATATTCCGCGATGGTCAAATCTAATAGTACCTATGCTTATATATTCAACGGACACGAATAATTTGTATAATTTTTTTTTTTATATTTTTTAAAATTAACCGATCGTCTGATAAATTATAATAAAATAATATGTTATATTATATTAATTGTTAAAATAAAATAATCAATCGACAGTGCGAGATAACCGTAAAACGAGAAAATAATATAGATTTTTCTTAAAAATGAAAATTGATGATTGTGACGAGTGAAAATATTGAAGACGAGGGCGTATCATAAGTAGTCTTATTATTTGAAATTTGAAACTCGTAGAAACCGTTAATAATTGTAAAGTCGATTAATAATTTAAATCAGTCTCCGATATTTACTGTCGTGTACTTATAAAATATAATATTGCTATTTGAACAAACATTTCCTTAGTGATATCGTTTTATTTCGTCATAAACTAATACTAAAGTATTTTAAAATTATTATATTTTATTATTTCAAAATGCGACATTTTCTCAAGTACAAATGTTGTACATAGTTGTATTTTTATATTTATTGTATGTCGAAAAAAAAAAATATTTAAAATTCAAAATATTTCACCGACATATTCCGAAAACGGAATAATTGTATTTATAATAATAACAATATGTTGATACAAATTATTAATATTAAATATCTAAACACACAAATTTTTATACGAACAAGATAACACTATTTTTTCGTTTGAAAATTATTTTCGAATAAAATTATTATTTGTAGTTTTATTTCAGTATAAGTTGATGAAATTATTTTATTTGATATGATCGTTTTTATTTAAATAAAATGAATGTTTTTGACGAATAATACGATAGGTTTTCCAGGAAGTTTTTGATATTTTAATTCTATATAGAATAAAACGACTGACAAAATTATTATTTGTATTTTTCGTTGAATCGTATTTATTTATTTTAAATTTAATCGTAGTTACAATATAAATAAAAACCAAGGAAGGGATACTCCTGCCGCGGAGATATAGGCGTGCAACTAATATAGTGTTTAATTTAAATTAGAATTTGAATGCAATAATAAACCATTGCATTCGAAAAAAACGATTCTGAACGAAGTTCAGTCAGATAATGTAGGTATTGATTAAAATTTTGACATTTTTTATTAAATATTTATAACGCAAAATTTTATCACACATATAGTACATAAATGAACACCCTATACAATTTTCAAGTCTCTAAGTTCAATATAAATGCTCATAAAATCCTTTTAATGCTAATATCATAAAGAATTTTGTCAATTTTACTCGTATTTATCATTATTGTAAAATATTGAAATATAATAGGAAGAATCCATATAAATACTTAAATATTAATTTTACTGAAATTTCAACTTTAAACACATATAAACGTATATACACGTTAAGCATTTATTGATGAAATATTTATATATAATATATATATATATATATATATAATATATATATATACGAATTTCTGTTTGCCATTTATTCATTCCTAAACGGCTGGACCAATTGCGACGAAATTTGGTACAGAGATATATTATGCCTATGGTCAGTAGATAGGTTAAGTTAAAAAGCGATGGTCCCAACCCCGGGAGTTGCTCAAACATGTACAAGTATTATGAAATTAGCAATGGAAATTTTTATTTTGCTATTAGTTTCAATAATAATTATATTATCACTATGATAATTATTAGGTATAATTTATTAACATCTATTATTTAGCTGATGGGTCGAATTCATCGAAATTTCAGTGTGAAAAATGTCGTTTGTTCGTCATTTTCTTGTCGTTTTTTCTATCGCATGGGGTCAATTTAGAGAAATTCGAAAAATTATCTAAATAAAGTACCAACTAAATTCATTTCCCAACCGGAAACATATGCTATTCGTGAAAATCGGAGCATTATTTCGGGAAGTGAAAGTGTCAGACATAAAAAGAAAAAAAAGAAAAAAGGCACACGTCATTATAAATCTAACATAGAGCTTCGCTCAGAATCTAAAATATGATGTTATTTATAAGTTTAAAATTTAAACAAATGATTGTGTTATTGTAATCATTTGCAAAAGTAATTATATTTATTATTATCTTGTTCTAAAGTTCAGATAATCTAATTTTCAGTTCATTTTAAAGATAACAATTAATTTTAAATGCCTTTGATAAAAAATAACTTTATGCTATCTTAAAGATATTTTCCGCCAATAGAAATCAACATAATAGTGTTTTGCGTTATTTTTATATTATTAAATCGCTTTAATAGTTGTTAACCATTTTCTTTTATATTTTTTATTATATTATTATGTTCATTATTATTTTTTATTGCTCCAACTATATAAAATATCATTAAAGACGAATAATTTTTTTAAAAAAACATTTCCTTCATTATTGCATTTTTTAGATTTTGTGCGAAGCGAATAATGTAATGGTTTTACAATGATGTGTCTTTTTTTTTCTTTTTTTTTTTTTTTTTTATATATCTGAAGACACATTTACTACCCGAAATAATGCTTCGATTTTCACGAACGGCATATGTTTCCGGTTGGAAAGTGGATGTAGTTCGTACTTTATTTAAGTCATTTTTAGAATTTCTCAAAATTGACCCTATGCGACAGAAAACATTACGAAAAAATGGCAGTTTTCACGAAAACTAAAATTTCGACGAATTCGATTTCAATATTTCACGACAATTCGGGCAATTATGAAGTTCGAGACTTGAAAATTTAATTGGGTATTCACATAGGTATTATATAAACCTGGTCAAATTACCATATAATTATTACATATAAAATAATAAACACTTTATACACTTTGTACGTTTTATCGTGAATTTATTCCGAAATTCAACCGTTGGACGAATGAACCATAAAATGATATGTCGCATGACGAATGATATCTGAAAAATGTTCAGTGTGATAGAGTAAAGTAAAGTAAAAAAAAAAATCAATTTATTTACAATAAAATATGTAATTTTATTCAAATTTTTTTTTGTTGAAATTCCGTTCTCGAATCGATCGGCGACAATGTGTATTGACATCGTACTTGGATTGATTTTTTCTTAATACCTTCGTGTCGTGTGTTAGTCATGTGTGTTCATTCGAATCGTATAATAATTGAGATATTACATAAATGATTATATTAATTTAATTTAATTCCGTCGGAGAAAACAATGCTTGAAATATTACGAATATTGCTGCGGAATTCGCGAAGTTCAAGGGCTGAACGTTATGAAGTAACCGGAAAGTAATACTCATATATATATGGTTCATACCATTAAATCACACACACACACACACACACATATTATAATATAATAAATTGAAGTCGGCGACGTATGAACGGTGGCGTACACATATATATATATATAATATATACACGTACGGTTGATTTCACGAGAGTCGAGTAAATCGTAAATTCGAATAACGAAAAAACAAAAAAAAAATAAAATACGAGTGCAAAAAAATCCCTCGTCGAATTACACTTCATAAATGCGATTATATTAAAACGGTTTACCGACCCCCGAGAAGTAGTGATGCAAAATAACCGTCCCCGAGAATATCGTGAGGTTAACCTTATGATACGCGGAATACTCGTATAATATCATATTAATATTAATATATAAAATTATACCTATTTTTATTTTTATTTTATTTTTTATTTTTCAAATCTTTCGGCGATGGCTGTGCGGATTGTTGAATATAAATATATATTTATTATTATTATTATTATTATTATTATTATTATTATTATTATTATT